>SNQJ01S0026692.1:33971-46934 GCA_010110895.2 Picea sitchensis | reverse complement strand
CTTGAATCTTGATGCTAAAGCTGAGTGCTCTTCTTTCGTTGGCTTGCTCCTGGTAGCTGTGCGACTCTCCTCCTGGAGGCAATCATGCCATAACCTCTCAAACGTGGGCTGAATCTCTCTCCCACTTACACTGGATAAGAAGGCCTCCCATGAAGAAGGAAGACCGTAAAAAATGGCCTGCACTAAATCATCATCGTCCACTGTAACCCCTGTGACCAAAAGCCGATCTCTGATCTGGGCTATCCTGGAACAGAAAGATACCACTGATTCAACTTTCTCCAACTTCAAATACTTAAGCTTGTGCTTAAGTGTCCTCTTCTGACTTGGAGCCTGTTTCTCATATAGATTCACCAAGGTATCCATACAGTCCTTGGCAGTCATTAACGAAGTCATTGCAGGCATTATACTATCTTTGACTGAGTCAAAGATGATTCGCTTGCCCTTTGCTTGATTCTTCTTGAAGGCCACTCTTCCTACATTATTCGTGGATTCCTCCACCACTGTGGTCACATACTGCTCAAGATCATGCTCCTGCAAGATATTTGTTATCCGAAGCTTCCACACATTGAAGTTGGCAGCTCCTTTGAGCCTATCCTCGACCCTGAATGAAATGGAGGATGCCATGGACTTCACACTGGAAACTTAATCAAGCTCGCTTGGATCTATGTGTACCTGTTGCTTCACTTCAACACGCTTAATACACCCTAAGCTCTGATACCATGTTAAATTATGAGCTTGATTTCTTATGCGGATTAATTCTTTTATTTTATTCAATACTTTGATTCTAGCTTAATACACTTCAACAATACCAAATCATAATCGAATAGCAATAACTATGTAGATAAGTAAGCATGCGCATCAACAACACATATACCCTGGGGAAACCCTGTATAGGGTGAAAAACCCCAGCAAACGATATTCCTTTATTGCATTAATAATTTAAGATCACTTACAGATATCCACCATGAACGTTTTGTTCTTAAAGAGCTTGCCAAGATGACTCTTGACAAAGACCTAAAAGACCTTGTTGAAATACACCTCGATATGCTGCCTCTATTGTTGATATACAACACTGATATGCTGCTTTGGTATGCTACCTCTTTATCATTGATGTGTGCCTCTATTGCTTCACCCTTAACCTGCATCTCAAAACTGTGTTGAAGAGAGGGGTCGACCTCTGCTTATATAGGTTGAAGAGGAGAAGAGGAGAGACTCGAAATAGTAACCTATTTGCATGCTTTACCCATAACTCAGCTTCATACTTTAGTTCGAACTAGACTTGAGACTGGTATACTCTAGTTCGAAAATAGAACTAGACTTGAGACTTCAGTTACAACTCAGCATTACACTTTAGTTCGAAAATAGAACTAGAATTGAGATTGGTATACTTTAGTTCGAAAATAGAACTAGACTTGAGACTTCAGTTACAACTTAACATTACACTTTAGTTATAAAATAGAACTAGACTTAAGACTTTAGTTGCAACTCAACATTACACTTTAGTTCTAAAATAGAACTAGACTTAAGACTTCAGTTGCAACTCAACATTACACTTTAGTTCTAAAATAGAACTAGACTTAATACTTCAGTTGCAACTCAACATTACACTTTAGTTCTAAAATAGAACTAGACTTAAGACTTCAGTTACAAATCGACTCTTTACAAGGCAATTCAAAATTCTCTTCATGGTGGATAATGTTACACGTGCCAATGCACTAGATCAATACATTTATATCATTTGCAATATTAGGAATATTGTTTGTTTCTAGCTCATAGGAATTTTATATTCAACCTAACTTTTGCTAGATGCCTTGACTTTTGCTCATGGCTCACAAGGTTTGACTAGGCTCACAGAGGTTGTACGTTCCCCTTGACTTTTGCACTAGTCTGTCTATGCTCATAGAGGTTGTACGTTCCCCCTGACTTTTGCACTAGACTGTCTATCCTCACAGAGCTTGTATGTTCCCACTGACTTTTGCATTAGACTCACATAGCATCTCGTTCGTCTTGACTTTTGGTTTGACTCACAGAGGTTGTACGTTCCCCTGGCTTTTATCAATACTTCACAAGACTGGTTGATTCTCCAAATCTCCCTAGCTAGCCTCAGGGTGGCCCATATAGCCTCTCATTGGAGAATGACTGTCGATGCTGCCAAATTTAACAAAACCCTGGATGGAAAGACCAAGTGCAAGAGAAAGAAGAGAATGTAGACTCCTAAAGAAGCTCCACAATCTACAAATCTAAGAGGAATTTTTGCCTAAATGAAAGAAACTATGCTATCACTCAGCTAGGATGTTTTTAGCATGTAGTTCCAAATTAAAAAAACAAAATTAAAAGGACATTATACCTTTCTCAAGTACCCTAGCACTCCACTTGAGCTCCCAGCTTGAATGCTCTCCAAAACCTACAAGAGATCCCCTCCAAAGGCTCCATGAAACAAATTCTCCACACATAAATGACTAGGCAAATATTAAAGCCTCCAACACTAGCCAAATAAATATGGGCAAGAGACTCTATTCCATTGATATCTAACCCAATACAATGAAGGGAGGTCCTCCTTATATAGATGAGACACCCCACCAAAACCATGGATGAGAAACCATGTGCTTTCTCAAAACCACAGGAAAAAAGAATGAGCCGCTACAACACAAGGGGCCAAAACCACGAGCTCTCTCAAAACCATGGGAAAAAACAACCCAAGGAGAGGGGCCCTCACAAAACCATGAGTTTCTCCTAAAACCCATCAACCATAAGTGGAATATGGGCCCCACAAAGGGGTGTGACCCACTAGATACAAGTTGTCCATACATAAGTGAGAGATGGGGCCCCACATGAGGTCTAGAGAGAGAATGTGCCCTCAAGAAGTGAGATAAAGGGCCCCACATGAGGGTGTGCCCCACCAAAAGTAGCATAAGTGGAAAATGAGTCCCACAAAAGGGTGCGCCCCACCAAAAGTTGTCATGAGTGGAATAAGGGGCCCGCAAAAATAGTTAAGTTGGCCAAGCAGGAATGCTTCACATGAGATGTGAGCTTGAATGTGCCACTGGAAGAGTGGCTTTGGAAGAATATTAGTTTCCAAAATGTGACCAAAGTTTCCTCATGTTAGACGAGGGGGAAACAGAACCCAAGAGTCATTTTTAATTTTTGTTGGTGCTAAACTATGGGAGGTCTTCCATTGGATAAAACATTGTCTTACCAAGTTGTACAAAATCCATGTTGTCCACAGTGTGGGCGAGTTTAAACTCTTAAGCAGCTCATTTGGCTCTATCTCCTAGTTGAGTCTACGTGGGCCTGTGTCAATTCTTTATGTTAGCAATATCTCCCCACCTCCTTATCAAGGAGAGTTGCCTTGTTAGGTGAGGTGACCCACTACCATGGGCCATTGAGTTACAGTTGGATGCTTGTTAGAGTCAAAATTCTATATTGGATTTGGAAGAAATACATTGATGTTACTTTTAATTCAACGGTCCCATCAAAGAGCTTTACCTAGTACGACGATGCACTAGCTTGTGCCAACCTGTGTTTGTTGATCACTGTGTAGGGGTGGAAATTAAGGGTGGAGATGGACCACTCCCAACAACTTCTAGACTTTTGGGGTGGCCCCCCTTGTACCATGAACAGGGAGCCACTTGGCCTCCCATGACCCACTTCAGTAGGTTCTCACATAGGTGACATAAGGCTGCATCATTAGGTTGACAGAAAGGGGCATGAGAGGCATGATTGCAAGAGGAGTTGGCCAATTTTGAAAGGCCGAAGCCCAAAAAGCCTCTTGCTGATGGTTAGGACTCAGGAGGTTGTGCAACTGATTGATGTTGATCCCTCATTACTAGTTGGGGTCCCTCCTTGGATGACGTTGACCAGGCCCCTCTTGATGCTGCCATGAGTAATTTGTAGTATTTTTATGCTCAAGTTGTAGGCCTTTGTTTCTCGTTGTTATGTCTATAGACTTTTTAGCCATGGTTAATATGGTTGCAGGTGTTTTGACTTAAGCCAACCCGCATTTTTTATTGTTTTGTTTTTTGCTAGTGCCCGTGGAGGCTTCTTTAGCAGCCTACTTCTTTGTTTTAAAGTCTTGTACAATCCGTTTATTAATAGTCAAAGGAAGCTTTAATTCAAAAAATTCCTACAGCTGCTTGCACCTCTAAGTGCCAAGAAGAATGCTTAGACCTTAAAAACCTATTTACTTCAATCTAAAACCAACCACCTTCCCCCCTCCCCCCTTTAAAGACATTATGGTTGTTTTGGTTGCGGTTTTAGTATGCTTGCTGGCAGTGCTTCATAGTGCCCCTTTCACATTCCTTCCTAAAAAAATGACCATTACTAAGTCAGATATGCCTAACATCTGTGCGTCTTGAAATTGTTTCTACAACATAAGTGTCTCTATACAAAAATTACTATACCACATTGGTTGAGAGATGTGGTCCACGGCAACATATAAGCTCCAATATATAATGATCCTGATGCCAATGGGGGCAACCACAAGGGAGTTGTGCCTCCTATTAACACTGACAGTAAAATCATTAGTTTCTTCATACTGCACTATTGAAAAGTAAATTTTGGTAACTTTATTTTCATCTCAGAGGGAATTTTTAACTATATTTGATTTTCAAGATTCAAGAGCCTTTCACGGGCACTACAAGATGCAAATTTGATCCTTAAATGGAAATACCTTTTATGGATTGGTATAATTACATACCTACAGTATACCAAAATAATATATCTTTACAATATGAACAGTAAAGAAGAGGATAGTATCTATGGTTGTGCTATTGCCCTCTAACAACCTTCCCCGTGTTTTTGAATTGTGTTACATAAAATCTCAAAATATTGAGTAGTCTATATATATTGGGTTTCCTCATCTTTTTGAAGTTTAATTATCTGGCAAATCTTGTTTACAGCTCCTGATGCAAGGGTCGCTGTGATAATTGGCTATGACTTTGAGGGTAAGATGGGGGTTGCTTTAATGCTTGAAGAGACAAGGGACAGTGACAAGAGGCCAGAACCTTCATGGCAAGGTACTATTTGGAAACACCACAGAGATACTCTTGAAGAAAGCAGGAATGAGCCTCTGGGGACCTTTACTGGGATGGAAATGAGCATCGATACAAATCTTCAAATGTCAATCAGAAAGGCAGTTTGGAAAGGTTTCAAAGGTGGTTTGAGTGAGGAGGATATTAAAGACTATATTTTGATCCACCTTCCTTACAGATTCACAGCTTTTGCTCCCCAAGAGGCTGCAGTTGGTAAGGCTCATGTATACTATGTGAGCTGGGTTGTGAATGAAAACCAAGTGAGAGTGCTTTCTGTTAGTTACTTTTCGGATGGCAGGCTACAACATGTGAATTCAGGGACATACGAGAAATCTGCATAAGACAGGGGGTTACATAGTTGCTCGTCCATAATGTAAAAAAGTCATGTTGGTCAGATCTCCACTGTCTTCAAAGTGTTGATAATAGACTCAGTTTTCTCCTTCAATGTCATGAACTTGTGAAGTGAATTAACAGCAAAAAAGTAGATAATTCTAGTGAGGACTATTCAACTGCATAATGGCTCCTGCTAATTACCATTATCATTATCATTATTATTTTCTAAGCTGGAAAACCTCAGGGATCAAACATAACTCCATGAATATTAGGCACCGATGTTCTCACTGTGGCTTGGGATTTTGCCAAGAACCACTCAAATATGTCCGGAATGGTTGTTCATACTGTCTATCTAGCCAATTTTTTTACTTGTCAAAATATCTCTGAAATTGGTGGTTTCCTTTCTATGATCTTATTTCTATTTCATTTTGACCTTTTAGTTTGAAGGAAAGTCAAAGTAACCATTGCTAATGATGTTAAGATTAATGTAGATTTTTTATGCCCCAAGCCCGGTTTTCAGTTTCCCCTTATCACTCCCATGTAGTTTAATGCCCAAACCCACATTAATTCAATGCTGCAATAAATAATAAGCTACAAGAAATGTAAATTTCTGAAAACACAAATGAGACTTCTAAACAAGCTGAAACTCAACAACAGAAATTTAAACCATGAAATGCAAGCCACAAATAGACACGAGATTTTTGGTCAATTTGACCCTGGAAAAACCCACAAGGGGAAAACCAGTTTGAGAGGGGCTTCTTTTATTTTTGAGCTTCAGAAATTAATGAGCTACAGCAGAGAAAAATTTCCAGCATTAAAATCATCTACTTATCTCCAAAACTGAGACAAATACACCCTTGAAATCTGATCCAACCCTCCTCAAAATCCGTGCTTGATTTCTGTACAGTCTGTATAGCAGCTAGAACCTCCTCAAAATTCGTGCCAGCAGTCTGCAACAGTTGTACGGCCTGTACGGATTTACTCCAGCAGAAAATGCCTCAAAATTTGAGCCCGATTTCTTGCTGAACGGTGCTGTCACTTGTCCATACTGTACGGTCTGATTGTGGCTGGAAACTCCCTCGATTTTCATGCCCACTCTTTGCTTGGAAAATCATGCCTACTCTTGCTGGTTTGCTCTCTTCTTCTTGTGCTCTCTCCCTCTCTCCTGTTCATTCAAATGCTCAAGAACAACGAACGAGTCTTTTCTCTCTTTGCTTCTTTTCATTTTCCAAAGTGACCTTTGGGTGACCTTATGATCTAATGACTCACATTCATTCAGATCAAGGGTGGAGAATAAGTGCACATTAAATTCCCCTTTTAAATTTATTTTACTCACCCCATTCATTAAATACCCACTTAGCACTTTATGATTCTAAAGTCACTTTCACTTTAGAAAAAAATTGACTTTACCACTTATAAAGTCACTTTAAGAGGGCCACAGATGTGGAAACTTTTCCCTTGGTAAAGACCCAAAGCCTAAGGAAACCACTTGTCCTTGGTACAATTTTTAACACTCCCTCTTACCAAGGAAAGTGTTTCTCGCCACCCCCATCTTGTCCCTGAAATAGACATGCTTGCCTCTTGGCAAGGACTTCGTGAGGATATCGACAATCTGCTCATCTATGGAAATATATTCAAGCTTTACAACTCCTCTTTGGACATAGTCCTGGATAAAGTGATACCTGATCTCAATATGTTTAGACCGATAGTTAAACATTGGATTCTCCATGAGTTTTATGCAACTCTGATTGTCGCAGTAGATCACAATTGGCTTCAACTCCTGACCAAATAAGCCCACCAACAACTTGCGAAGCCAAATGGCCTCACAACTGGCTTGACTCGCAGCCATATACTCAGCCTTGGATGAACTTAATGCTATAGATTTTTGCTTTCGACTGAACCACGACACTACTACCAAACCCAACCCAAAGCAGCACCCTGAAGTACTTTTCTTGTCTGAAGCACAACCTGCCCAATCTGAATATGTGTACCCTGCAAGCTAAGTCACCTGACACGTCCCTTATGGGCCAAGTGTTTGTATCCGCAGTGTCACTGTGATGACACGCTACGGTACGTGTCGGACACTGCTTCAACACGTGTCATCACCTCAGGACACGTCCTAAAACCGTGTCAAACACTGCTTCAACACGTGTCATCACCTCAAGACACCATCTAAAACTGTGTCGGACACCATCTAAAAACGTGTCCTTCGTAAAAGAGCTTGCAGGAGGTTAAAAAGGGGTTTTCCCTTGTCTTTTAGTTGTTTCATTTCACTGTTACCATGGGATATTGCAGCTTGGCAGCCAACAACCATCGCCCAGTTCACAAGTAAGTCCTCTAGGCTCTGGCTGAGTTTGGAAGCTTTATGCAAATTTCCTCGATTCATTTAGACCTCTCGATGTGTGAGGTCTCTGTGTCATTTTCTAGTGCTAGTGACAAGGGTTTACAATTCTGGACAGTGGCTAAATTTGTGTTTAAATACCATATATCTGGGCAACACTTTAACACATTTAAAAACTTGAGAAGCATTTTATTCAAATCGATGAGGAATATTGATGAACGATTTGGTCTATAACCCCAACGACCTAACACCTTAATTCTGGTTTCATTTACAAACCCCAACGACCTAACACCCTAATTATGGTTTCATTTACAGCATTGCCATTGAAAACTCTTTGACATGATTTGATCCTAGTTTATTCTTGTAATATCTCTCCCTAAACTCACATAAGCACAAGGTGTTTTCTTCCAGCTCTTTGGAACTCGTGATAATGGTACAAGGGTTCAAATGAATGGTTTAATTTTCGCTTTGTTCCATTGTTTTCTTTGAAACATTGATAGACCTAACATCCAAAGCACCTATTGAAACAAATCAATGCAATACATGATGCAATGACCTAACTCAATATGCTAACATCACATTCATTTTAACACTATCGGAGGCTTAATCACTGCTTAATCAAGATAATTTGTGCAAAACATATTAAAGACATGAACACATGGATCATTCATTTGATTCCTTTCCTTTGAGCACTGTATATGCATGTTGACAAACCTGTGGTAATATGCTTTGAATGCTCAATGTTCTGTGGGCAATTTGTATCATGTTGTATACTGCATCACCGTATCAGAATATCAACATGTCTATGTTCTATCATCTATGAGTATGATGTTTAGAGTTTGATTGATTTTTATGATGTATGAAGTATCTTTTTTGGAGTTCATGATGTATCATTGAATCACTGATCAATATCTACTATAGTCTATGATCTATCAATATTTTGTCTATTTTAGTAATTTTTAACTTATAGTCTTATATATATATATAACGTGGGTCCCCATGTCCTAATTTCAAGGGTCCCCGTGTCCGTATCGAATACCAGATTCCCCGTGGTCCTCTCAGGTCCCGTCTTCGCAGTTAGGTGACTTGAACCTCAAGAAGCCTCACTCCATCCTCAACATACCTGGCCTGAAATCTCAAGAACTCAGGTTATCGCATCAATTTGTACTTTGATAGAAGGAAAGGTTGTGTTGAGAGCAATTACGAATCGAGACTACAACTTATCACTGCCACTCAATAGATGTCTCTTTCTATTTAGGGTGTAGGCCCAAGGGAGACGTCCCAACTCCCCAGTGACCTGGGGGTGTGAGAAGGCAAGGTCAAAATGGCTAGATAAGGATCCACTCTCACAAGTCACCACCGATCAAAAAGTCTTGGTTTTATAACCAATGAAATGATAATGTATCAAAGTGTACCTGCCCGGAACAAAGTAACAAGAAACTATATATATTTGCAAGTACACTTGCTGGTTAGCACTTCATAAAACCATAGACTTTCTTGATAAAAGCAATTTGTTGAATATAATGAAGTAAACAGAAATTTTTTAACAACAATCTTTATAGAGCAATACTTCACATTAAATGTCTTGAAATAGCTTCAAAATGACTAAGAATCATTAACCATTGAAATCATAATACTAGCATTTGATAGAAGCAAACAAGACAAGGTAATAATCATCCTTTTCAATTTCTTTTATGAGTTTTTAATGCTGCATCTAATGGTTGTAGCATACTTTAGTAACAACAACAATATTGTTATTAGGTTAGGCTATTCTAGGGTTAGGAATAGTTAGTAGGAAGCTCAAAAATAGGTTTTGAAGGTTGTTTTGATCAATCATTCAAAAGAGGACTTAGACTAGTGCTTTTAGGGCAAATGGAGTCAATAAATGCAGCAGCAAATGTTGAATAAAAATGATAATAGAAGAGTTAAAGACAAGAGAGATTGATAGATTGGAGCGTTGGCAATCCAAGGCTCCAATTATCAAACCCTAAGGGGAAACTAGCTACTAAGGGGTAGGTAACCCTAGGCCTTAGTAGATTTCCTCCCTCTCTAACTCAATGATGAAGCAAAATCGGCTAAGATGAAGCAATAGATACTAAGGTGTTGCAATGGCAAGGCCTTAGCTCATGCTTTAAGAAAAATGGCCTTTTGACAAGATCTAGTAGGTGAAAGCTTTTGAAGCTAGGACAATAACATGAGCTAGTCTTCCTAGGGTTTAATCAAGCAATTTCATAATCTTGGATGTAAATGCAAGATAAATAAAACTATAACCATTCAATTAAGAAGAATTGCAGAAAATTCACTTACATACATCAATAATTCATCAAAAATTCATCAAGAAGAACCCTAGTTGAACACATCCACCAAGAACTTTGCCAAAATAATCCAAAATAAGCCTCCTTCAACAAGTGCACCTAAAATTTCAGCCAAGAAAACCTAAGGAGGGCGCAAATTTCAGTCCTCACAAGTGTGAGTGAAAGATGATGAAAAATAAGAGGGATTTTCCCCTTATTTATACAATACTAATGACTAGAATCAGGTCAAAAAAGGTCGACATGGCCAATTACAAATAATATCCAGTTTTTACATTAAATGTCATAATTAAACCCTAAAACAAGCTGCAAATGTGACATCATGCCCTTTTAGGGTGAGGTTAGGCCCTTTTTGGGCAACGTTGGCCTCCTGGAGCAGAACGTTAGGCCTCCTTGGGCCTCAGGAACCTGCCACACGTGCCACTTGGCACACAACTACCTCCAAAACATCCCAAAACGCTGGATGACGTCATGGGTGACTTGGGTGACGTTATGGGCCTTCCAAGACCTACATCATGGTGGAAAGGGCACAACCCCCTGGGTCCAGGCCTGCCAGGATGTCCCTGGTGAAATGTCCTCCTCTCTCTCCAATGCAATCCTATGATCTGTCTCTGCCCCTGGCTGAGGTCTCAGCATCCATCTGGTGGGATTTTAGCCCCATAGAGGTCCGAACTAATCATCTCCCCATGTGTACCTGTCCAACGAGTGTGGCCCTGCAACATCAACAAATACGCCCTCCATGGGCTCATAAGTCACAGGGATCATAGCAATGTCAATCACATCCAATCATCAAGTTATTTGAACATGTGCATGAAACCCCCTTTACCCGAACAAGTGCTCAAAGACGTTATGTTAATCTGCAAGCCAAGTTTGGAGGGGATGCTAGGACATCCTATTGGGCTAATGCTCATTAGATGTGGGATGTTCCCGGGAGAATTCAAATCCAAGCCATGTGAGTGGATGAGGTGGTAAGGGATGTCTGGGCAAGGGGTGCAGTGATAGCAGGGAAATGTATAGATTACCTGTGGGTGCCTCTGAAGAGGGTGAGTTGCACCTTGTCATGGATGCGAATGTTTCCAAGCCCATTCATGCCTTTTATCTTTTATTCTTATTGCTTTTTCATTCAAGAGGCTAGTTAGGGGACACTGCCCTGGCGTGGTGACCAGTGGTGGCAATGTTACCCACAAGCATTTGACGGATATGAGAAGGTTGGCTTGTGATGAGACCCCCTTTCTCTTGGCTATGCCACCAAGAGCCACTACTCTGGCGTGGTGACCAGCTGTCGGTAGTGTCATACCGCTACATGCCCATGGACCTAATAGGCCGGCTCGTGATGAGACCCCCTATCCTCTAACTAGGTCTTGATTTATTATTTTTTATGGGTCTCTCTGTTTCTTGCTGAGAAGTTGTTTATTGCTTTCTCAGGGATCCCTGGGCGAAGCATCTCAAGGTTTCATTCTTTTGGCTTTTATCTCTTGCCAGCTACTTTTACCCTCTGAGCCTTTAGCCCCTTCTTCCCACAAGGTAAGGTACAACCCTTAGATATTTGGCCAACCCAATGCTCGGACTAGTGTAATGGGATGGATGAGTGGGAGAAAGATGAAAAGTGGTAAGTATGGTGGGAGCGGAAGATGGCCTTTCATGAATCCCCCCAGTGGCAACTCAAACCCTATGGGTACCAGCTTACTAGGGCATCCTGTCTTTCCCCCCAGGTGTGGTCAAGTGGAAAAGCATAAGGTCCAAGCACACGTTATAAGAAAAAATAATTAAATGCACATATTCAAAGGTTTTGAGGATCAGAGTGACACATACCATGATATCCGGACTCATTACCTCATGGAGCAAGATCTATTTCTGCTGTAGGACCAGGCCGTTGTGATGGATGTTGCTGCTGTTGACAAAGTGGAGGCGCTGAAGAATGAAAGAATGAGCCCTCCAGGGCCATGCTCAAGTTGATCTGGCTCTCGGTACTCCATGTCTAGGACCTGTGGGCCTTGAGACATAATCTCCTTAGTTATCCCTAGGCTAGGGGATAACACCTTGCAGATACCGAAGAACATGCTTTCCAGCCGCCCAGTGCACTCTCCTGGGCTCTACCATAAACTGACTAAGCGTGTTGACGAAAAAACATATGTTTGGCTTGGCGTTGACCAAATACATCAAAGAACCAATCAGCTAACGATAAAGAGTAAGATCCACCAACTCAGAATTCAAAGCATGAAGCTTCTTCCAGTTGGTGATCATGGGCGTGGACATGGGTCTATAGTCCCCCATGTGAAACCTGCTAAGTATATCAACCGTGTACTTTCCCTGTCCCAGGAAGATATGCCCCTCCTCCTACCACACCTCCAATCCTAGAAAATAGTGCATCAAGATGATGTCTTTCATCTCAAACTCTGAAGCAAGATCCCTCTTGCAAGCTTCTATGAGTCTCTCAACCCGTATGATAAATAAGTCATCAACATATAGCACCAGAATGAGTGGATCCTCACCCACAACTATATAGTATAGGTTTGGGTTAGCCTCACTCTTCGTGAAACCCATTTGTTGCAAGTAAGTATCAATACGTGAATACCAAGCTCTTAGAGCTTGTTTCAGGCCATAGAGTGCTTTCTTCAATCGACACACATGGGACTCCCTCCCATGCACCTCAAAGCCCTGTGGTTGCTCGACATATACCTCCTCCTGTATGATCCCATTAAGAAATGCGCTCTTAACATCCATTTGATGAATTTTCCACCCCATCTTTGTTGCAATAGATATGATCGACCGAATAGAAGTGTACCAAGCTACGAGAGCGAAGCTCTCATCGTAATCTACTCCCTCTACCTGTGAGAACCCTCTAGGCACAAAACGAGCTTTGTACTTTTCTATGCTGCCATCCGCAACATACTTGATCTTATAGAGCCATTTGGAAGTAACAACAGATTTCCCCTCAGGCCGAGGC
>SNQJ01S0026692.1:15236-25406 GCA_010110895.2 Picea sitchensis | reverse complement strand
CCTGTACCTAAAGAAATCGAAGTGCCATGTGAACTATCCACCAGTGGACTAATCTGTGAGCTAACCTGTAGACTAACCATTGGAGACCCTGTAACCCCTGACACCACTGAACCTCCTGATCCCTGTGATCCTGAACTCTGTGGCCTAGGACCCTGTGACTGACTCCCTTGATGTTAAGGAGCCAATGGCTCTCTCTGATCTAACTCCCGCGACCTGCAAAAAGCAATCTCTTCCTTGAACTTCACATCCGGTCTAACTACTACACTCCTTAACGCGGGAATGTAAATCCAGTAGGCTTTCGAGGTCTCGTTGTAACCCACAAAGATCCCCTTCTCTGTAGTGGGTTCCAACTTATTCCTCTTCTCCTTGGGGACAAGAGAAAACGTGACACACCCAAAAATCCAAAAGTGTCCAACTTGAGGCTTCTGCCCTGTGAAGGCCTCCTCAGGTGTCATGTTCCCCAATGCTTTATGAGGACTCTTATTCTGTAAGTACACAACAATGTTGCAAGCCTCAACCCACAAAAACAAAGGCAACCCTTGATCATGTATCATCGCTCAAGCAACCCCAATAATCGACCTTCGCAACCCCATTTTGCTCAAGGTTGTAAGGAACAGTCAATTCCTTCTTTATGCCTTCTCTCACACAAAAATCAATAAAATCATTGGAGGTGTACTCGCCCCTGTTATCGCATAAGTTGTAGGTTGGAAAAAGCCTGGCCCAATCACCAAATGGTGACAACTTTGAGAACACCTACCCACTATCACCTTAGGCAGGTATTCCCGTCACTTAAGAGATGATAGAATCACCTCAAGGGGGGAATCCTGGTGACCTTGGGGGGAAAGAGATGGAAAGTGAAGAGATGAAGTAAAGTCCCACTAAAGGTCAAGATAGAAGTTGTGGAGAAGGGCTTGAGTAAGGTCTTGATGGTAGCCAAGGGTTGCCAAAAAGTAGTAGACCTTGCAAATGTTGATTTGTACCTACCCGAGACATAAGGAAAACAACGATACAAGCCCAAGTATATGATGGACAAGCAAGTTAAGCTTTCTATCCCTAATTGCAGTAGTTGGTAACAGTATATATCAACAATGAAATGGCACAATAAACTGCTAAAACAAGTGCTAGAAATCAAGTAAATGATGCAAGAGGTAAACTAGTAAAACACTAGTGAAACTCAAGATTAAAGGAGCAAGATACTAGCACAAAAGGTAAGGTTGTAGTAAACAATTTCTGCAGAGATAATAATCAGCCTTATGGCTGTAACAAACAAGTTATTATGGCAAGAAATTCAACCATTAAAACTTGCCAAAAATCTACCAAAAGATGTGCTATGATCACTAGAATATGTGGGCAAAATCTTAGAAAACTTCAGCGGTTGAATTGAGAGTTATTGGAGAAAGTTTGATTAGGGTTTCTACAGCTCTAATGGCTGAAGATGAAAGTTTATTACAGCAGCAAGCAATACCTCTTTAGAGGGGATGCCCTAGTGGCTAAGAGGTGCTCTAGGCACAAGGAACAAAACCCAAATTGCCGAAAGTTGAAATGACAAAAAATCACGTTTCGCAATGCACTATTTTATTTCTCCAATGCAAAATATTCAGATTAGTGCCTTTAAAATTGGGTAAATGGAGTCTTAGAATACAGATTTAGATCAACAAAGACCATAGGGGTGTAAGCCCTTTTACTTCCTAGGGTATGCCAATCAAACTTAGGGTAAATCTAAGAGGGTATACACACTCCTATTCCTCCTAGCAACCCTTGCAAAATAACTTGTAAACTTTAGAAAATTAGATGAAGCTTAATGGAGGGTGTATCCAACATAATCCTCCTCGGGTTTCAAACAACCATAACCAAGAAATAACTAACAAATCAGATTTTTCCTTACCAATTCCAAGAGAGAGATCAAACCTTACTTTCACCAAGCAAATTCACCATTCAAGATCAAGAGAACAAGCATCCAAGAGGTGCGCATCACTCCTACTCATCCATTCACCGAAAGATAGCACCATAAAACATTTGCACAAGAGAGAAACACCATAATGCCCAAGAATAGCGAAAATTTCAGCCAAGTACTTCTCACAATGGGAGAGTTATGTTATGAAATGAGATTCACATGATCTCTATTTATACAAAATGTCTAACACATAGTTTGTCCACTTAATTTTAGGGTAAAACACAATATAGGGGCCAACAACCCTATTGTTGCTCCTTTACATAAATAATATTAAAAATTCATTTAAATTTTACTTTTGCACATTAGAAACCCTAAAAACAAGATAACGTCTCCCTTTTAGGGCAACGTTTTGGCATTTTTTACAAATAGTTGAGGTTGGGGATGGAACGTTTGGCCTCCAAAGGCCTTCTCCTCATGCGCTATGCCCCCTCCATGCCTCCTCTGATCAAATCATGCCATGTGTCAATGAGCAACTCCATCACCACCAAACCCTAGCCCCTCTATGATGTCAAGCCTAAAAAATGTGGCGTTTTGTCTCCTTCAAGCAAAACGTTTAGGTGGTAGGGGCTAGGTTAGATACTCCATGATGCCATGTAAGCCTCCAAAGGCATGTCTCTGTGATCCGGTGTGCGGGCCCTAGGCATCCAACCTATGGGCTTCTTGCCCCATGGAAGCCCAAGCCAATGTTGCATAGAGCGGGAGCGTTTTAGAGAACGGGAGTGTCATTTTCCAAAATTTTTTGGGAGCGGAGCGTGTCGGGAGCATTTTATATATAGATATATATTAAAAAAAAAACATATAGAAAGACAAATTAGTTGCAGAATATATGATATTATGAAAACATGCACATTTGTACATTAATATAAATAGAAATGGCATCCATGGACCATAGTACATCAAATATTAATCATTCAAAATTCAAATTTCAAGGCTCAAGCATCAACCGTCTAGATTCTAGCAATTACAAACTTACAAACCAACATACAAAATTTTAAGCCATATTGATATAATAGAAAGTAGACCATAAACTTATGAAATAAAATCAGTGATCCAACAACTGTCAACAATAACATGAGTCATGACCAAATAGTTATGTTTACAAAATAGTGCATCTATATTGGTGAGTGGTAATTGAAGTATGAAGACCGAAAGGTCCAAAACAAGAAAGTTTGAACTGAGCTAGTTGCTAAAATTTAAATACTATGAATCTATCATCTAGATTCTAGATTCTATACTATGTAGACTATGACATATAAAGCAATGAAAAAGGAGAAACATCAAACAACTATCCTGGGAGCCTCCTTCCACCACCACGATTGTTGTGTGGGCCTCCTTGTGGTGGTGGTGGAGCCTCATGAGAAGGACGAAATTGTGCAGAAGTAGATGTAGATGACCGCGACGGAAGTGAAGATGAAGCCCCTAGTGTTGTAGTTGGACTCCTGGACACGAGGAACACGACAGTGGATGGGGGTCGCATCTCGACATGATCATCATCATTCAAAAGAGCATTCTCCAATTTCTCTAAAAGCAATACTCAATCCTCCAAATTATCCTCCTTTGGATTGTTGTCCCAATGCTTCAAGTTTTTATTTATCTTTGCTTCCTCACAGTAATGGGACAACAATCGTAAGTTGTAATGAACATAAACCAAGCTCTCTGCCCGACCTAGATTCAACCTGTTTCTTTTGACGCTATGGATGAAACTGTAAGTGCTCCAACACCTCTTTGCGGAAGAAGTGTTCACCACCTGTGAAAGCACCTGTGTTGCCAAACGTTGTAGTTGTGGGGTAGCACCACCATGCATGTTCCACCACTCGAGAGAACTCAGATTACCTTGATATCCAATTGCATGGTTGGTCCCAAAGGCACCATTGCTAAGGATGTAATGGCTCAATTGTCTCCTTATGTTGTCAGGCTCAATTGTCTCCTTATGTTGCCACACTCCTCCTCGTCCGGGACCTGTTATCGCACAGTTTGTAGGAAGGGTTTAGGTTAGCTTGAGTCAAAGCTTCAAACTGGCGTAACAGGAACTTCCCCACCCACTGTCACCTCGATGGGGAGCTCTTTCTATTTAGGATGGCTAGTCCAAGGGAGACGTCNGCTCGTTGGAAAGGTATCGTCGAGGAGATTCATTTTTGGGGCTCAATCATGCCTTCGGCTATCATTGAGAACCTCGATCTCGAAAAACCTTCATTTGGACCCTCAAAATGGCCTCGGAAGTTAAAACCTGCTAAAAATAGTAAATTGCCAAAATTGTCAGAAACATGTTTTGGGCCAGTTGGAGAAGGTGGGTGGCCACCGATATCCACTTGGATCGGGTGTCATAAAACTCCTATTGGGTAGACCAAAACCCTCAAGTAGGGGATGCTCCCAAGGATGCCCCTTCAAGGTTATGTAGTGGATGATGAGGTGGATAGGGGTTTAGGCTTCATAGGTCAATGAGTTTCATGACATACATGGGTTCGTATTGTCTCATTTATGGGTGCCTTTATAAGGGGTGTGCTACACCTTCTTCCTCAATGCAACCTTTTTCCAAGCCCATTTATTGCCATTTATTAATTAATCAATGATCCAAACACGTGTGCACTCCCAACAGTGAATCAATTAGTTTGGGGGGTAGTAACACAGTGTCACTTGAACAAAGAGGTCCACAAAGTGCCATAGGGGTAACCATGTAAACTGTTGTAATGCACTTGTATTAGTCTTATATTCAAGAGGGATATTTATTGTGTGTTTGATATTGTGCAAGTCTTCAATTCTTTTAAGAGAAGCAGTTCATCGTTCTCAAGACCTCACTGGGCGAGCATCTATAAGGTTTATTTTAGGCTCTTATCTTTTGCCCTCAAACATCCCCTGGGCCTTCTGCCCCTTCTTCCCATGAAATGAGTTACATGCCCTTCTTGGGTCACTAAAGTCAAAGGGCCTAGAAGAATGCAATATGATGGGAATGTAATGAGCGGAAAGTGATAAGTATGGTCGGGAATGGTACGACAACCCCTTAAGGGACCCCCAATCACAAACCTTCCCCAAAGGGTGGCCACTTACTAGGAAATCTATGACACTCACCAAGGTGAAACAATGTCAAAAGCATAATGTCCAAGCAGGCGTTCTATAATAAAAAAGTAGCTTCATTACAACATGCTTAAATGCCTCAAATATTAGGGTGATTACCTGCCAAAATACCTGACTTGTACCGCATGGAGCAAGACCCATCTTCCTTCTAGAAACTAGCTGGTGCGGTGGATGCGCTGAAAATGGATCAAAAAGTCATGATAGAGCAGGCTTCTGTATGTGCAAGTGGACACTGGTAGTCATGTGGTCTCTCGACACTCCATATTTGCAACCTGAGGGCCTTGAGACATCATCTCCTTAGTTATCCCACAAAATGGGGATAACATGAGTATCTTGGAGCATCTGGGAGGTCTAGGTTTAGGGTTTATCCCCTTGAGATCGGAGATTAGTATTCTGTGATAAAACCCTATGGTGGAATTGTGAAGACGAAGAGGAGAGGATGTCTTGTCTTGGAGGATGTGTTGTAGTGATTCTTGTACATTGGATGTTCTTGGTTGCTGGGGTTTTGTTTATTTGCCCTAGCTATGGTTTGGAAATCTCGAAGGATTTGTACTAGCCTTGAGAGAAGGTTATGGTAGTTACATTTACTTCATCTTGAGCATATTAATGAAGTTTCCAGCTGTCCAAAAACTGTACTTCATTCTGAGCATATTAATGAAGTTTCCAGATGTCCAAAACTTGTGCAATTCTGTATTTGATTTTCAGCTATATATGTTCGTTATGCATTGTTATTTACAGCCATATATGTCTTGCTGATTTGACATAAGTCAAAGGATAATTGTTAAGTGATTTGACATCCAAGTGAAGAATATAAGGGGTTGATTTTACTGCTGTTGTACTGCTGTAATATAGTATTTTCATATCTGGTTATGGGCTGATATGTTGCCTTAAAATGGCTGAAACTTATCCCTTTGGTTTGGTATCTTTTCTCCTTAAATTGTTAGAATGTTTGGGCTGTTTGGAAGTGAAACACTTTACTATTTCTGCTGCTGTTATGTATTTTGTTTTACAGCAGCCCTAAGGCTGAAAATTCATAGGGCTAAGATCCAAGAAACTTTTTAGGTTGAAGGTGAAATTTCTGTTTTGCATTTAATTTTGAATTCTAAGAAATTTCCCATGGCCCTATAGAGAAAGTGGCTTTATTGTGTCCTCTGACAGTAGAGGATATTGGTGTAGAATTTGTTGCCCATTTTGTATACAGGTTGCTACATTGGCAGTGGCACAACAAGCATTAGCATGTTAACATTGTCACATTAATAGTGCAACTTCAACGTCAAAGATGTCTTTATGTTGAAGATAAAAGTTTGAAATTCATTTGAGTAGATCTAGTACATGAGATTTTGATGAAAATAAGACGTGCAGATTGTGTGCATGGACTAAAGTAGTTAAGATAATATTCATCATTCTGTAGATGAGAACTTGTTAATAGCACACACAAAAAAATTAGAACTTAGATTAGATTAGGTAAGATTAGATTAGAGAAGATTTAATTATAGAAAGTTTTGTGATATGTGTGTGTGTGTGTGTGTGTGTGTGTGTGTGTGTGTGATATTATAAAGGAATGACACAATTCAGTTTTGAAACCTTCGGTGTGTGCTTTCTCCTTCATCCATTGTTGCTTTCAAATTCAACATGGTGTGAAAGTAATTGTGAGCTTGTGAAGGATTCACCGCCTCATGTGAGGGAGAGTAGTAGCCCCCCTTGAGGGTTAGATTGTCAGATGGAGAGACACTACAAGTTAGGTTGAGAGGAGAGTTGGATAACAGAATTGGAGGGTATCTTCAAATGATTTTTACATTCAGGGGGGAAAGCTATATAACTGGTGCAAACCAGTTAGAGAGCATTGGTAATGGTCGAAGTATAGTGATGAGGACGTAGATCCTCAATGTTTATAAATTAAGTTGATTCACCTTAGGTCCTCTGGATTAGATATTGAGGTGAATTAAATAATCAATTTTTATTATTTGTCATTACTCGTTGAGAATAATGATACTTGTGATGCACAAGTATGCAATTTAGTTGTCACTGGGATCACAAAAATGATCCTAGGCATCATAAAAAGGCATTATCAACTGTAAACACTTGTTGTGATGCACGAGTATGCAATTTAGTTGTCACTAAGATCGCAAAAAATAATCCTTGGGATCATAAAAAAGGCATTATCAATTGTAGCCATTATTGTATTATAATACATGCTTAGTGGTTATGAAAGATGAGATTTATTTGCCAGTCTTTTGCATCTTATGCGCTTGAGCTTTTGCATTTGGGTTTCCACATCATTTGGCATTAGAGAAATGCTCTTGGCCTTGGGAATCTTTCTACCTGGCTTTTTATATGTCGTTTTCCTTCCAGTCCACGTTTTAGGCAACGACATTGTTATTTGCAAATATGCATGCAGAAATTTGCCTTAGTTTTTGAATCCATTGGCTCTGCAAGCTATTTCATGGAATGTATTGCTTACTAGACAGTCACTACATTTTATCTTGCCTCAAATTCATGGTTATTACAAGCCCACATACTTATTTGCTTGCCAATTTGTATGGTCACGTGTTTGCCATTTGCCCTCCAGATAGCTATTTGTATTTTCTCGTAACTTTTGTTTTTATCTGTTTTCAATACGATTTTTATTGTAGAAACGAGGACATATTGATCCTTGCAATGGATATAAATTTGCAAGTTGCTTCTATATTTGGAGGGAGAACCACCAACTTGAAATCAAGAGCTGTATTTACCCTTTGGATCGTAATTCGTATATTTCTTATAATTTTTGTTTTGTAGATCCATTTGCAGTGTTGTCTTTTTTGTTAGAAATATTACATGTAATGGTCATAATGAGAACTTAGACTTCATAATTAGGGCTTAGGCCTAATAAAGGCTTTGTAATAAAGTGATGTAATAATGAGTAATTTCTTGTAGTAGTTAAATGGTTAGGTATTTGGGAGTTATGTAACGTACTCCTCTTTCCCTACTATGTAATGAGACATTGCATTAACCAATAATGTATCAGTCCACTCTTTTTCATTCTGATATGTATTTCTGTCTACGTTTGTGTGTGAAACTCACATGGTATTAGAGCCATGTTGAGGAGAAGCTGAAGAAGTGGGTGAAGGAGTTGAGGAACTGCAATCACACATAGTTGACAGAAGCAAAAAGAGGCAATTCCATTTTAAGAAGCATTTTTTCAATTTTTTTATATTGCAATCCAATAGTTATATAAGCGTGTGTGGGGTTGTGGAAATTGTGATGTTTGTGGAAATTTAAAAAAAGGGGCATGAATACCTTTGAAGATAAGAGAGAGAGCTACCTTAAGAAATTACGAATTTAGGTGGAGAATCAGGATTGTCACAACTGCGTGGGGTTCGTTGTGTGTAAAACCCCCTTGACTATGACTATGACGCTATGAAAAGGAATCTTTGAATTCTTGTGGGTCCCCCTCTTGTAAATAAGAATAATAAGAAGACAATATTTATGTGTGTGAAGAGCCCAACTACCAAAAGGGATACACATATATGTCCGCAAAGGGAGTCGTGTGTTTGTGAGAGAAATCCAGACCTAGTGGGATGCAATGCAGACTGTTATGGATAGTTGGGGATACGAAAATTTGTTAGGAGAGTAAAATATGGGGTTGATCGAATGCTGTCAGAGAATGTCGTAAAGGTGATACCTGTCAGAGAAGATCCCTAGCACTAATTTGGAACTGGTGATTGATCCTTGGGGTAAGTCGCCTTTTGTAGACACAAATGATATGCGTTCCAGAGTGTAGATTTTTGAGGAACTATGAGGGCTGCCCAACAGGTCTGTATTTGACCTCTTGTTGGGCTCTAAGTTTCATCATCCAAATCTGTCCTTGCTGCTGTTTTAGGACAACAGCAGACAGGTCTGTTCAAATCTGCCAAGAATTCTTCCCTCAATTGATGGATATATGCTCTTTTAAGGTGCCCTTGCAAGTAGTTTTAGTAACCCAATGTTAGTACATGCAAACCTCAAAACATATAGCACTCCTCTAGGATCTTAACAAGCTCCTACCGCTGATCTAAACACTAAGCATGCATGAAATTTGGACTCAAGTATTTTTGGTCAACATGACCCTAGATAAAATTCCCCTGGGGAAAACCAGTTTGGAGATAGATGTATATAGAAGATCTCAAAGCAAAATTTACAACAAGGAAAACATATACAAGTGAACCTGGTACAATAGCAACCACACTTGGATGCTTTGGAGTCCCTTGTAGATGTGCATGCTAGCCCTTTGAACAAAGGCACCCTTTTCCTTGGTGCGCCCTTCTTCTCTTGCTAAGCCTTTAGCCTCTTTCCTTGAACCTTGCCTTTACCTTTGCCCTTTGCTTGAACCTTTCCTTTTCCTTTTCCCTTTGCCTTGGTCTTAGCACCCTTCTTCACAAGTGTGCCTCCCTCCTTGGCTTAGTGCGCACTAAGCTCTAGTGCACTCTTCCTCTAGCAAAAAATTCACACAAGGATGCGCCCTCACTTACCCTTGCGCTCTCCATGCTCTAGAGTGTGCCTCTCCTCTAGTAAGTGAGTCTCCTCCACAAGTATGCGCCCTCTCCCAAGCTTGATGTGCCTCCTCCCTTTGGATGCGCCCCTCCACAAGCTTGTGCCCCCCCTTGCTCTAGAATATGCCCTCACTCCAAGCTAGTGCCCAACCTCCATGAAAGACTCTCCAAGGAAGCTTGCACACTCAACAATGGCTTCTCCTCAAACTCTTGACCTCATGCGCCCTCCTCTCCTCAAGAAATGCGCCCAAGTGTTTTTCTTCTCCTCCTCTTCTTACTCACTCTCTCAAGTGACAAGTGAGCCTCTCCTTAGCCTTTTCCCTCCTTTAGCCCCTTTTTGGCCAAACCCTAAAAGACCAATGGCCTAGATTCAATCTAGCCATGTCTAATCAATGGGTGAGATTTAATCCAAAAATATCACTTAGAAAACCCACTTTCCCAAATTTCCTTAGTTTGCCTCATGTCCTTTAATTCACCAACAAAGTGAATTAAATGTCACTTTAGCCTTAAATGACATATTTCACTTTTGACTTAAATATCCTAAGTCAACGTGAAATTAGAACATAAAGTAAAGTAATAAGGGTAATAGTCTCCTTCTTTGTGTTTAGAGCAGTGTTGCCAGAGCGTGGGAGC
>SNQJ01S0026691.1:33905-93735 GCA_010110895.2 Picea sitchensis | reverse complement strand
CCCCCTTAAAGGAACACCGTCCTCGGTGTTCTTTCTCAAAAACATTTGTCATGCCTTTCTCATTCAGTTGTTTCAGAAATATCGATCCTTCTTTCTCGGTCAGTTTCTTTCTCAGACCCTTAGTCTTGGTCATCTACTTTCAATAATTCTTGGACAACAAGCACGTTAATCATAGTCTTATGCAAAAACGTTGCATAAAAATTTCTAGGAAAATTTTCATAATCTTAGCACAATACTTATCTGTGCAGTTTTTGGATATGTATCCACATGGTTGTTTCGTTATCCAGGTTCATCACTTTCCTTGACATACCCATTGGGTGCATTATTCCAATTCAATAGCTCACAAGAGCTAGCATGGTTTCATCTTCCTTGCGGTCACTCACCCTCCAGGCCCAGGCTCAGGCATCCCCTTCACTGCTATACAGTCCCTCGGGCGATCCATCTTTCCCTGCCAAGTTTTTCTCACACAGAAAAAAATTTAGAGACTCTATCGAGTCTTACATTCGAGTCATCCCTTAGCAGGGATGATGTTAGGGGCTAAATTTCTCTCATGGGCTAATTTTCCATGGTTTTTCCAAAAACGAGATTCGTTGTTTTAAAAATGATTCGCCCAAATTCTATAGGATAAAATTATTTTACCTTAACAATCGCCAAAATTTTATAAAAACTATATAAAATACTTAGAAATTTGAATATGTTTACAAAAATATCGCCAAACATTTATAGTTGACACATGAAGGATTAGTAAGGTTCGCCAAGGTTTCTACATTTTAAAATAAATTTCCATCCTTAAAATTATCCATGTCCCTTAGACTTGATCTGTCGAGGCATCCCTCCAGCTTGTGTTACCTCAACACAATAATTTTCAGGCGATCATGGCTTATCACGAGTTTCATGGCTCAGTAGTAGCCATGTTCATCATCTTCATCTTTGACAGCCTCCATCTATCCTTTCTGGATAGATCTTTTCTTCTCTCCTGTATCAAAGGTATACAAGATTCATGAGACATAATTATAAATTCTAACTTTCGTAATTTTATTGCAAAACTGTCACCCACAGATTTTCCAATCTCTTCGTTTATTTTTTTCGATATGTTCCATACGGAATCAGATTCAAAAGTATGGGAATTTCTTCCCCATAACATTTAGCTCAGCAAGAAATTTGTCTTCCTTATGGGCTTACAACATTTCCATATCCAAGACTCTTTCTTCCTACAGTTTCAACTTCAATCAGCCAAACAAACTGTTAGATTTTCTGTGCATATACATTTTTATTGCACCTGTACAACATTGTCACAACAATTTCAGAATTTGTGCATACTAATAATCAAATTCACTTGCTCAAAAATGAAGTACCATTTCTTGCAGTTTGGCTCAGTAGGCAATCGATCTTCCTTATGGCTTACAACAATGCCATATCCAGGACCCTTTCCTCCCTACAATTCATCCTTTACACAACCAAACAAATTGTTAGTTTTTTCGTGCACATTACCTTTTTCAAAAATAAAGTATAATAACAGTCCCAGTCATTTCATCTATTCAAGGATACAAAGCGAAAGGATACATCATCCCTTACCTATGCATCATTCCATCCTACCAAATTTTTAAAATGTGATTCGGATATCAATTGATTTTTAATGAATGCACCAACATTTGTGGCTGCATTCATACCCAATGCATCCTTGCATTGATTTCAAGTTTGTCACAGTTTATGACAGGTTCTTGGCCATGGTGTGGTGGAATTTAACCAACCTCTTCACCACATGGCCTATTCATTTTCATTCACTCTTACAGAAGGACCATGCTTCCTGCTATAGGCCTATCACGACCCCAAATCAGTATACCTGAACTCAAAGTTTCACATGAATGCTTTTAAGAACTCTTTGATTGGTCAATCTATTCATGACATATCAGTTCATGAATTCTCCCAAGGGTTACAAACAATGTTTACTACCAGAGATTCATACCTCCATTATTCAGGTTCTCCTTCCTGAATCATACCTTACTTGGGTATCCAAGACATACAACTGCCTTTCAAAAGTTCATGCATAATACTAAGACAATAAAATATTTCATAAGGGGTTCTTACCAAATCCCTTCATACCTTGTGCCACATAGGCACGAATATCTTTACACTGGTTCTTGGCTACTATCACCCTCTTTCTGATTTTTACCTCATCAGTAGTGCTTTATGGGGACTTTTACAACCCTGTCAACAATCTTTCACTTGTAGCCTTCTCCTGATCATTCTCTATTTGAGGTTTCCCATCATTGGTGAATGTCTTCCTCAATAGCTCCAATTCAACAACATGCATCATCATAGACACAATTTCATTAGTCGTAATATTAAACCAAATGCATGTATCTTAACCTTTGAATTCATAAACATCTTCAAATGTTTCCACAAGTGCAACACAAACAAAGTTCGAATGTATCTTCAATAATACAATCCTTATTACTTATGGTGTCAAGACCTTTTTATTTATTTTATTTTATTTTATTATATATATATTTATTGGTGTATCAACTTTCTCATCCAAGGGAAAACATAATACTCAGCGAGGAAAGAATTGAGGACTCTCCCCTTCTTCCAACTCTTTATACACTGCCAGGGACTTTTCAGCCTAGTCGAGTTATCTCTAAGGCCTCGCTTCCTTTTCTTGATCACGGCTTCAACCAAGCCTAATCAGCTAAACGCACTCATTTATTCATTTAATCATACTCAGGGGTTTTACTTGCCTTTTACCAACTTACACCCTGTTGGGATCCCCCTACTCCTTTCCTTGAGCATCCTTGGTTAGGCCTCACCCTAACCTTTTGGATACAACAACATGATTTAATAGAAAGCGTTTTGTTCATAGTGGATCATGAACCTGAGCATCCTGCACATTACCATTCGGTTATCAGAATGGTCAACATTTAGTTGCTAATCTTCCACTTACACATTTATTTTAAAATGCAATCCATGATTCTTATAAGCTTATAGCCCCTTGCTTAATTCTCAACATTCATTAAGGTTGTGACTCTGTTCTTTTGACAGAGTCCTTACACAGATTCTTCACAGGGAACTCCTTCAGCTGCAACTTCCTTATTGTACATCCATCACTATCTGTGAAGGACTTAGCCTTGACTTAGCTTTAGTTGTTTACCAAATATTCCCCTTAAGGAATATAAATATGCATCTTTGTTAACTTACATCTATGATGTACTTAACCATTTTCATAATCCTAAGCCTGCATGTAGCTGTCATAGGTATATTTCACATCCCACATGCATCTTTACTTTAAGATCAATCAATTCAGAATCGTTCACAATCCTTCTCATGTAATGCTCAAAGGTGTAATCATTTGCCTCTTACCATGATAAACAGAGCACCTTTACTCTTGTATTCTTTCATCTATTTATACTAGCATTTCCTGAGGAAATGGAATACATTCCCCTCAGGCTATTAATTGGAACAAAACTTTCATGACTCCCCAGAATGGAGTCAGCTATGCATCCATAGTATTCACTCAATCTTGGCAAGTGAAATGCTTGCCTCACGTTTCACTCATCAGGGCAATCATATTGGGATTTTAGTATACTTATACTCTTACATCATACATGTGCATCACTTGCACATTTAATATCATTCATACCTAACTGGTATTAGTATCAGGCTTCATATCAAGAAGCTTCATAATGCATTAGATCCATGCACTCAAGCATACACACACAACTAAGTATTCATCATACTAGCTTAGTTTTATCCTTAGCGTTCTTTTAGTTAGAGTTTACAGTCACTTACATGACTAATCTCACAGTCATAACTCATATTGATGTTTTTTTCTCTTATGGAAATAACCACCCAGGGTCACTTTCCTTTTTATACTATAACATCTACCGAGAAAAATTCTTGCCTCAACCTCCATGGAACATTTCCCAACTTATAAATACATTATGGGCAATTCTAACCATTCCCAAGGTAACAAAGTCAACCAAACTAGCTTCCAATTATATCTATACAGCTACCATCTACCACTGGATGTCAATCTGACCCATTGGGATTCTAGAAGTGCCCCAACACTCCCTTTACCACATTCAAGATCAACATTTAGTCAGCCATTTTATCTTAGCTTTAGAAATAATGTCTAATACCATTTGGATGACTTATCGAGAATCCTAGTTCAGAAATCCAGAGTATCTTTAGGTCAAGATCGATCTTGACCATTATATCTAGAGTTTTTCCTTCTGCTCAACATAGTCAGGGATAGAGGCCATCATCCTCCTCCCACAAGAACTCTGGCAGATTAGTTTTCCTATCCATCAAGAAAGGGAGGCTGCTATTATTTCTCACTGAATCACTCTATAATTCTACAGCTCCATTTATCAGCTTGATTAGAAAAGCCCTGTCAACAATTCCTGTACCCAGAAACAAAATTTGTTTCTCAGTCCACTTGAAACCCGAGAGTTGCACATGCTCTCCCTTTTTAGGAAATGGTCACCAAACTCATTCCTCTGTTTATGAGGGGTTATACACTTATACTAGATTTTAACCCTTCATCAAAGTAATAATCATTACTGCTACGAAACCTTTCCATCCGTTCACATTTCTATTTTAGTTTAAAGATTAGTGTCCTTTAGCATAATCCCACTCCTGTAGGATCGGCTATCATTTCCCAAAGGAATTATATGCTTCCTTAAATTAATTCAATAATATTTTCATATGACTCGTGCATGAGCCCAAGTAGGCCAAGTGTTGTAACCATGCTCTGATACCATTTTGTCACACACCCACTATGGAAAAATAAAAATTTTGCCTTTTCTCGAGGGATAGAATCCCCAAATTCCTACAGGGGCCTAGTGCAGGCTAGATCTTCCCTTATCCCCCTCCATGTGACCACTACTCGTTACCACAAAGTCTATCCAAAGGGCACCTTCCTCATTTCACAATTTCAGGGGTATTGCGTTCAAGCCACCCCTGATTCCTTGTTTCCCGAAAAATTGAAATGGGCTTAACGAGCTCTAGATCCTCCTTAGGCCTCCATCCATGTGGCAATTTTCCATGACCACACGCTAACACCAAAAGGTGCTACCGGATATCGCGTTTCAGGATTCCTATTGCAAGGAACCTCGGTTCCCCAATCCCCAAAACCTAAAACCCAGGCCTACAATTGTTCTCGGCTCTTTTATTCACACGACCCTCTGCCTAAAGCCTGGGGCCAACCATTGGACATGTGTCGCGATCCCCGTGTTTCAGTGAATTTGTGGACAACGCTCCACCGTTTCCCGAAACTTCTGATCTACAAGGGCCCGACGACCAGATTCTACGGTCCAGATGTCCTTGCAAATCAACAGCCCTAATCAAATCTCGATTTTCTCCTTTTAGGGATTTTTGAGGAGTCTTCACCTCCCAACTCCTGATTTTGAATCCCTGAAATGGTTTGACCATCAAATCCAATGAATCCTGTTCCTCTGCAAATCAACGACCAAGATTAAAACCAACGATTTTCTTTCGAGGTTTTGGGGAAGTTTTCACTCCCGTTTCCCCGGTGACCAAAACCCCGATGGCTTCTGGATATTCACCACCTATCCTCTACAATGGAAGGCATGATTTCCTCTTTGAAGAGTTTGGGATTTCGTGACTCGCATGTAAGTTTCTTTCCTTTGAACCACCAACTCCCAAAATGTCTAAATCTCCCTCTGGACGATCGACGGTCCAGACCACTCCTGGGTCAATGACCATGATCACTTCGCAATTTTGTGTATCGTGAGTTGGTGTAGTCTTTCCCTTTGACCACTCCAAATTGTGATTCATCGAAATGCTTCTCGACTTCCATGCGTCCCTCCTTTTGTTCTTCCATCGACTGACAAGTGTCCAGCTTGATATCTGACTGTCTAACTTCCAGTCGATATTTCACATATCGTGCGTCCAAAGGGATATCTACCTTTGTTTTCCCGAACGCCAAAATGTCAAAACCCTCCTTTGGGCACGAAGAATTAAGGTTATTGTTTCTTCTGTAGAGTTGACATTTGTCCATCCTCATCTCTGCGTTCCTCCAATATCGACTGTTCTTCCTCAGGAGAAGAATATTTTCAGTGTCCAAAGGTTTCAAACCTTTGTCCCTTCCTTTGCAATCCACCTTGGTTTAATGAACACTCTACAAGTGTTATCCCTCCTGAGCTTTGTCAGGTATGAAGGACTTAAGAGCCTTGTGCTCTTCTCCTGGGCTTGACTCTTAGAAGAGTCTTCCGTGCACCCCTTGCACTCATTCATCAATTCTAGGACTTGAGTGGGTCTCGGTCTCTACTTGCCTCGTAGGGAGCCTGTGCATAACTGCACTACCTCTTCTGAGATTAATAGACATCATCCTTTAAGGGAATCAAAGCGATTAGGAAGGTTGACATGTGTACATGAAATTGTGTCCATGGTCGATGGACACACAGTTCGTGACTCGGGCTTATGCCACCATAGGACACAAGTATTTACGAGTATAAAACATATCCTAACCTTATGATTTCTTACTGGCCTAATTATACAACCAAGCAAAAATAGAAGGGATATAGTATATCCATTAAGCATTCATTCACATTCCTGAAAGCATACACCACATAACCAATTCATACAGAGTTATAGCTAAATTACACAGGGTAGGAGATCGCTTATCTATTACAGGTTGTCACCAACCAATTGACCATGGGTGTTTATCCTTCCACCCAACCATAGGCTCAGAGGAATTCAATCTTAGCACTCTAGCTATCCCCATGCCAAGCCATGATATCACTAGGGACTTCTTACAGTTATCAAGAGTTATTCCTCTGTTCTAACTTCTGCTCAGGTTCTAGTCTCTGTGCATTTTCATAGGTCTCCCTCTTTGTTTTGGCCTCGGCAAGTTTTATCAGATGCTCGTCCAGCATCAAGCTCGTGGACTCCTGTTCATACTCCTTTGGAGAGCTCTGCACATCTCTCTTACAAGATTTTGCTCTCTTGTATATGCCCCTCACTCCTTGTTGTCTTCTCATGTATAACTGTCACCTTCCTTTTGTTAGAAGGAAGCTCAGGTCCGCCTAGTCTGCTAGACCTTGCGGTACTTTGGGATGAATTCCTGTAGCTAGACCATTCCCCCATTCATGGGGGTAATTGGTAATTCAATCACCGGTCCTTTCTTCATTAACTACTTTCTCTCCTCTAGTGATATCATGGCCAGTACTCTTAAGGCTTCACCCCCATAGTCAGTTATTAGCAACTCAAACAATAATACATTTACATCGTCCTCATGCCTTAGCATGGTAATTCCTATTTTATGATTAATTACAAATTGGGGGAAACAGGGTGTTACATTTAACATCTAATCGGTGTAGCTTCCAATGGTACTTTGTAGCTAAAGCAATTAACAATATGATAGTATTCAATTTAGCTATTGGTGCAAATGTTTCAGCATATCAATACCTTATGTTTGTGAATACCCTTTTGCAACTAATCTAGCCTTATATTTGTCTATACTACCATCTCATTTAAACTTGGGTTTGTATATCCATTTGCATCTAATGGTCTTCTTATGTTTAGGCAATTCAGTCAATTCCCAAGTATCATTTTTCATTATAGATTCATATTCTTCCTCCATTGCATTTCACCATTCATCATGTTCATTAGCTTCATCAAAAATCATGGGTTCTATGACATTTGAAATGTTACTCATTAAGGCATAGTCTCTATACCTCTCAGGGAGCCGAACTTGTCATGAAGATCTTCTCAACTGATTATTTTCCTCCCCACTTTGTGAAGATTTGTCTTCACCACTGGGTGAACTCTGACTGCTTGAAGTGTCCATATCACTGTCACTGAGTCCTTCTTGTTGCTGTTGTTGTTGTCGCTGCGGTTGTGCCTGTTGTTGTGGTGGTTTTTGTTGTGATGGTTGATGTTGCTCTTCTTTAACTCCTTCATCAAGAAGTCTATGCCATTCCTCATGACTATTGTTGTCATGATTTCTTGCTTCCTGCTCATGGAAAACTACATCTCTACTCGCAAATACTTTGCGAGTAGAAGGATCAAACAATTTGTATGCTTTGAATTCAGAACAATACCCTATGAAAATACATTTAATGGCTTTAGCATCCAATTTCTTCCTATTCTCCTTTGGAATATGTGCAAACGCCTTACACCCAAATACTTTCAAATTATGAACTGCAGGCTTGGAACCATACAAGGCTTCAAAAGGAGTAACATTATCAAGACACCTTGTTGAACTTCTATTCTTTAAATAAACTGTAGTATTTATGGCGTCATCCCAAAATGCATTCGAGAGATTCTTACCTTTCATCATACTGCGTGCACACTCTACCAGAGTTCTATTTTTCCTTTTGGCAACTTCATTCTGCTGTGGAGAGTGAGGTACTATAAACTACTGTACTATTCCATGATCTTTGCAATATTTGATGAAGTCCCCTGATTTATAATCTCCCCCTTGATCTAAACGGAGGATTTTGATGGATTTTCCTGTCTTCTTTTCCACCATGGTTCTAAATTCCTTAAAGTACTAAAAAACATCACTTTTTCTTCTAAGGAAATAAACCCATGTGTATCTCGTGCAATCATCAATAAATAACAGAAAGTAAAATGCACCTCCTAAAGACCTAGTCTGCATAGGCCCGCAAACATCAGTATGCACAAGATCTAAAACATCTCTCTTTTTCCTATCAAGATTAGAGGAGAATTCATCTCTGTGCATCTTTCCTAATTCACATCCATCACAAGTAACATTCTCATTCTTTAACATGGGAAGTCCTTCAACCATATTCTATTTCTATAATAACAATAAATCATGATGATTGATGTGGTCATAACTTTGATGCCAAAGACTCTCTATTGGCATAGTTTCAAAAGTCATTGCATGATGTGATTTTCTAGTAACATCAAGTTTGTATAGGCCTCCTACTCTAAATCTCGTTGCAACAGTTTTGAATTGTTCCAACAGATCCTTCACTATGCAATAATTCTTGAAGAATTCAACCTTCAAGTTTTGATCTGTAATGGTCGACATAGAGATAAATTTTTTCTTTATCCCTGGCACATACACCACATTGCGAATGTGACGAACAACACCATTCGACAATGTCATAGGAATGTCTTTGTATCCCTTGATATGATGAGCGTGGTCATATCCAAGATATATGCTAGCTCCATTCCGTGTTTCTTTAAAATTAGTGTACCACAACTTATTACATGTAATATGTACTGATGCTCCGAAATCCACAAACCAGACATCAATATCATCTGTTTTGGCAGATAAAGCATCATTTGACACAAATAGTGTAAGATCCTATGAATTAAAATTTGGGGGTTCATAAATATCATCACTAGAAATGAATAATATGAGATCGTGATTTGAAGATTTTTCTGCATAATGACCTAAATGTGTTCTAGGTTTATTCCTAGCCTCATCACTCTTCTTCTTATGACAATCTTTAATATGATGTCCAGGTCGACCACAATAAAGACAACTCTTTGAATCATTCTTGTTAGATTGCATACCTTGATTCGGCCTTGGAGATTGTCTTCTCTGCGATGAACGAACTCCTTTGCCTCTTTCTACTGATCTCCATATCGGGGATCTCTTATTTGACCACAGTGCCAAATATTTATTCTGCGGCTTCAGATTCCTGCACTTCTCTTCCTCTTGCAGCAAAATTGTTGTCAATTCTTCAAAAGTAGGAGGTTTCTCCCTTGTTGCGAGACCTGTTATGAACATTTGATAATCGTCTAGCATACCATTTAAGGTAATAGTGACAAGATCAATGTTGGAAACTGTTTCCCCTATATTTCCTAGCTTGTCTTTCACCTCTTTAATGCGACCCAAAAATGAACTAACAAATTCATTTCCATCCATCTTAATCCCTAGAAATTTAGTTTTCAGGAACAGATTGAGATTCGTATTGCTAGTTTCATACAAGGATTTAAGCGTTGTCCACGTTTCAGCAAAAGTTTTAGCTTCTCTAATATGTGGAATTATGTTATATTTAATGGATATATGCAACAATACCTTTTCCTTTTTTTTGTGCTTATCCCAGTCTTGGATCTGTGTTGTTGTCTCATCGGCAGCCGCATCAGGTTTTTCTTCGTCTCCCTTTGCAATTGTCTAGACACCATAGCCCTCCATCAGGGTCTGCATTTTGAATTTCAAGTTAATGAAATTTGTTCCATCTAATTTGTTGGCTTCATTGAGGTAGGTCTCTGCCAACGGATTCGTCGTCGCTGCAAGATATTCTTTGCAAGTGAATCACCAATAATATCAAACTTTTGTCAACTGTTGAGCAGTTCGTCTCTCTGCCAAGAGGGATCAATTTGATTTTCCAAGAGGAAATCGATTTTCCCAAGAGGGAGAAATATGATTTTCCCTATTGAGGGAACCAGTCTCTCATAGAGAAGACTAATCGACTAGTCCACCAATCTAGTCAATAGAAAAATTAACAAGCATTCGATTTATCGACTGTTCTCATTTGATTGAAAGGTAGATGTTAAGCTCAAAAAAAAATTCCTGCACGTTTCGAGGTCTCCCAAGGAATATTTCCTCAGAGTGAGTGGCGTGGAAATCAACCAAAATAAATTACCAATCGAATCTGATGCACTGAAATTAAACTTGGTGAGAACCGACGACACCTCGATCAGCTCTGTTGTTCCCTACACTCGAGTTGCTATCCCAATCACGCCTTGTTGGCACATGGGCATACCCAGGGTTCAATGCTCAAGAGCGCACCAACAAAAACCTAACTACCGACCCTTTCGGCAACACCTGCGAAGCAGATGAAGTCTCACCTGAGGTAGAGGTAGGGGTGGTTGCAAGATTCAGATGTCTGCAACTTTAGCTTGGACACTTATCTGTGATTATAACACCTTACCAAAGCACTTAGCAATGATAGTTTATCAACATTAAACTAATATCTACTTCGCACATAAAACCCTAATTACAGAGCATTACAGTATTCAAGCAGATCTACTATGTTCGAACACTAAGCACATCCACACAAGTCAGATCTAGCATTCATCCACATTATTAACCACATAGCATCAGTAGATCTATCTATCATTCATCTATATTAAATCACTTAGAAAGTAAACACATAAACTCATCAATACATCGCACAAAGCATAGCAACACAACATGTACGTGGTTCACCCCCACCTTAGGGCTACATCCACCAATTCTTCTTCTCTTTATTATATTCTATCAAGCTTCTTACAAGAACCAAGCATCAAACCCTACTCCGCATAGGATAGGAGATCTGCGTGCACTCCGCTAGATCCTCCTTCCCCGAGTAGATCTATGCATAGAGCCTTAAACAGTCTACGCACAAAGCACTTACCATTGTTACTTGCACTTAGTGACTTACAACTCTTAGATCACATAGATCAAGCTTCTGCACTTAGCACTCTAGCACACTTCTTACATCGCTAGCACTTAGCATCGCATTCCCTCTACTTACATTGCCTAGCTTTCTATTTATACATTACAAAATAGGCCTAAGCATGGGTAAACCCATGGGTCGACATTCCCATACCCATTACATAAGCCCAAAACCCAAAAATCCCTAAGAAGGGGCCAATATCCTGTGATCTCTGCTTCGAATTGAGCTCCACCTTTGACATCCTATCAAAGTGCCAAAAAGGGGTCAAAACATAACCCAAGTTCTCCAACTTGGTCAAGGTCCAACAAGCCCCCAACACTCACATGTGACTCATCCCGAGTCACTCTGATATGGGTAGCTCTGCTTCAAAAGGCTCAAGCTTGGCTCGAGCTGCTTCAACTTGTTGTTGTGCCACAACCTCCTATTCAGTGAACTCTTGGATGACTGCTTCATTGACAGGTCCCTCTAAGCGTTGTTCAGCTGCAGTGACAACTTGCTCTAGTTCTACTCCTCGACCTTCGATCTCTGTGAACAGTTGGCAAGACTCATCCTGTATCGGTTGGAGCCTCTGAGTCACTTCCATGACTTTGCTCTGAATGGTGTGAACCTACTGTTGGGCAGTGCACTACTCTTGGGATCGCTTCATTCTCTCAACAACGGACAGGGGCTTCGACTGCGCCTGTATTGTTTTTGCTTGCTGCTTCACCTTCTGGAGTTGTGACTCCAACGTCTTCAGTTCTTTATTCTCAGTGAGTCGCTCATAATTCTGGGCACTGTGATCACTTAGTTGCTTGCATCCCATAGCAAGGGCCTTTATTCTCTCAACTGTGCTTCGGGCGGTTTCTTCTCTTTGATCCCTCACATCCTGCGGGGTGTTGAGCACTGTGCAAAGCTCTAAGTCTGCTATTATTTGTTGTAGTTGTTGGATAGCTTCCACAAGCTACTCTACTTGATGCGTGACTCGATCTTCTGCCTTTGGCTCTAAGCCTATCAAAGAGCGGAGTGCTCTATTGACTTCTTATTTGACTTCGAGTTGCTCTGCGAGCAACTGTTCTTTTTCTTGCTATGTCTGTGCTTTCTCTTCTTTAAACTTCGTTTGGAGAGAAACCTTTTCCTTCTCTGCAACTCGGCGTTGTTCTATGAGTACTCCTTGCACTTTCTTCAAGGATTGGGTGTCTTGTTTTGTTTCTTCTTGTGCGTGATGAAGGTGGGCTTTGGTCACATCAGTTAGTTGGTGGAGTTGGGATGGCTCATCTCCCAACTCTAGTTCTCCCGACGGCAGGGGCGCAATGGACACTGCGCGACTGGACTGAAGGGTTTGCTATACCCCTCGGAGTTCGACTTCGATTCTTTCATACATATCCTCCTGCTTGGCTTATTGTTTCTATAAGATTTCCTACGAGGCATCGTTTACAGCTGCAATGATGAAGTCGAAGTCGTCAACCATGAGAATATTCTTCATCTTCGGTCTGTTTGCGCAACTCTTCTCTCTGGAAGAGGGTTTCTGTGAAAAAATATTTCTTTTCTTGGATGGATCAATGTCATCATGGGGGTTATGTGACGGTGTCACTTCGCCTTTCTTATATTCTTCTCCCTCCTTTTCTTCTTTGTTCACTTCATCATCACCTTCTTCACCAAGTGACTCGAGTGTGGTCTCTTCTGATGTGTTGCGTATTTCCTATACATGTTGCTTCTTTTTCTTCCTACTTCTGCTCTGTGCATTGTATTCTTCATGAGTAACTACCAGATTTCCAATGAGTTCGGGGTCGGACATCTTTGCGGGGTCAGCAGGGATGAGGAGCTTTGTAGGCTAGTCCTTAGTGATTTCTTCCAGGTCTTCTTCTGTGAGCTTGTAATAAGACTGAAGCTCTTCTATCTTTTCATTAGCACGCACAGTGAGATAAATGAAGTTCTTGTCTGTGCAAAACTTCATGAGATGCCTAAACCTGTCCAGAGTGTTCAGTGTCATACGAGGAAAGGAATCGATAGCCCTCTTCAGCTGTAGATAGTACGTATGAAACACTGCGTTCGACTGCCATTGTCTTCCCATGTCGCTTGAGTACCAGAGCTAAGTGAAATTCGTAGCAAGTGTCTTGAACGACCCAATGTCTAGGAAGGTCGCACCTTCTGGCATCTCCCATGCAGTAAACATGATAAGGATCAACAACCAGCTAAAGTGGAACTCGTAGCCTTGATCCTGAGCTTCACGGCAATCGATTTCTAATTGGTTGACCAGGTACTTCACCCAGTTCATCTGGAGTCCCTCCACACATTTTCCCGCGAGGTCCAGGACAAACCCCGTGTTGATATTATGGTAGTTGCGGGAGGTATTTACCCCCACATGTGAACCTGACGAGAATAGAATACTCTGGGAAGAAAGGAGAAACCCTAATGAGCTGGATAATAACCCTACAAAACTTGTCAGATCAAGAGGATAAATTATATTAGGTTATTAACCTTCAAGAGAAGAAGTCGGCCAGAAATAATAATAATATACTGAACAGACAGGTACCCAGAAGGAGAAGTCGGCCCCAGTAAGTCTGCCAGATTACTATAAATACAGGGTGCCAATTCTCATTTGTCACAGTCTCAGAATTGCAGAGCAACAACTGGTGCGCACTGCAGTTCCCAGTTTGGTGTGCACGTGTGGAGGAGAGTTGCAGTTGCAGCTGCTACAACAACTAGTTTTTGGTTTTGTCTTGGACTATCTCTTGGCTAGGTTTTGGACTATCCGATCAGCTATTGTTGGTGCACTATCCTTGGAGGAAGATGTGCTACCCCTTGTTTGACTATCTAGCCTAGGGTTTTCTTCCAAAGCGATTCTCTATCAAGGTTAAGGTGCTCGGAGGGTGGCTTCGGCCTATGGTTGGGTGACAATAGAGATATTGTCAATGGTAAAACGAGCACATCCATTATATTCTAACAGGTTATGGGCCCACACCTCCTTCATTCAGTCTAAATGCTAGAAGGAAACATAGCCGCTAGGATATTGAGCTCGTTGAGGAACTGCTGCTAGGTTTACTAGTAGAAGCATCTTCCAAGACACTTCCGCTAGGGTTACTAGCAGGAGCAATTTCAAAAACCCTAATCCTCTTGTTGAGGAACCTTAAGTGAATGGATTGACCTAATCTTCGGATAGATCAGTGTGCTCTAGCCTATCGCATCCCCTGATACTCTCAGAAAGACAAGACGTGAAGTTTGAGTTTCTGGTCAAATCTAGGGTTTGACCAAGTCAAAGAATCCATGACTTATTCTATGAAGTCAAAGAACAAGTTATATGGAGCCTCTAACTTCAGAGCGTGGAAGACAAGGATTGACCTCATCCTTGCCAAGAATAAAATGTTGGATATCGTGAAAGGAAAGATCGTGGAACCAGAGTTTGAAGAAGGAAAAGAGAAGGAACCACAGAACGTTGCAGTTATGGANAACTTCAGAGCGTGGAAGACAAGGATTGACCTCATCCTTGCCAAGAATAAAATGTTGGATATCGTGAAAGGAAAGATCGTGGAACCAGAGTTTGAAGAAGGAAAAGAGAAGGAACCACAGAACGTTGCAGTTATGGAGAAGTTGAAAGACAGTGACATCAATGCCATGAGTATCATAGTGGAATCTATAAAAGACCACTTGATACCCTACATCTCCCATATTGACTCATCGAAAAATATGTACGATGCCCTAACAAATCTCTTCTTGGTCATAAACATTGGACAAGTTATGAGTTTGAGGAATGAGCTCCGTGACATGAAGATGAATGATGATGATAGCATAACATCATACCTTTTGAGGATCTCCCAGTTAAGAGATCAACTACAAGCTATTGAAGAGATCATTTCAGAAAAGAAATTGGTAAACATAGTACTCAATGGTCTTCCCAAGATGTGGGATGCATTTGCCGCAAGCATGAACACAAGAAAGGAGTATCTGACATTTGAAGAACCTTGGACTTGTTGTGCTCAAGAAGAATCAAGGATCAATGCAAAAGAGAAACCCCAAAAGAAGTATGATGATCAAGCCTTCACAGCAAGATTCAATAACTTCAGGAACAAAAGGAAGCTTGGTTCAAGGAGGAAGCCAAATCAAGAGAAAGACATTTCAAAAGTACAATGCTTCAACTGTCGAAAGTATGGTCACTACAAGAATCATTGTCCCGAGCTAAAGAAAAGCAAGGAGAAACACGAAGCATCGATTGCCAAAGAAAAGGAACCTACAAAGAAGGCTAAGCAGGATGGAAGAGACTTCTTCTTCTAAAAGTAACAAAACTCTTCTTATTTCTTGTACATATCTTGTTTGCATCGTCTTTGTACATATCTTGTTTGCATCGTCTTTGTACATATCTTGTTTGCATCGTCTCTGTACATATCTCGTATATCTATCTCTTGGAAGATAATGTATTCCAAGAAGAACTATACCTATGGAAGAACAACTAGATAATAATGGATATATTCAGATAATACACATGAAAGGATGAAATACAAATCATGTGGGAGATATTGGAAGATAAGCCGAATCAATCATGAAGAGATTTAGAAGAAGCAAAGACATAAAGAAGTCAGCAATCGAGAGGAAATTGGAAAAAGACTTATGACATTTTGTTGAAGACAACAAGACGGAAGCGTGGACTCTATTAGACAAGAGAGCCAATTATATATTGCAGAAGACAATAAGGATGCATATGGAAGCGTGGACTCTGTTAGATGGAGAGAGCCGATTATATGCACTCATACATGAAGCACGGATTAGGAGGGAGCTAATCCGTGGATGTTGTGAGCGGGTGTTGAAGGGCATAGAAATGAGCATATATGGAAAGACAAGCCACTGCCACCATGATGAATGACTTATTACCTGATTTGGGTAAGCCAAAAATGAAATCCATATAAATATCTATCCAAATAGTATGTTCCATCATAAGTGGTTGGAATGTTCTAGGAGTTTTGACAATGATCCGAAAATACTTAGATGTTAATTTATTCTTAAATACACATAAACATCCAAATTGATTCGAAATATAAATTATAACTTTCATTGTTTGCGAATAATATGAATTCACTTAATTACTTATCCAAAATCACTTAAATGATAAATAACTTGCAAGATAATTGATTGAAATAGAATCAACAATAATAAAACACATAACACAAGTTTGTTAATGAAGTTCACCCATTTTGGGCTATGTCTCTGGGTCCGCTTCCAATTGAGATTGCTTTATTAATGCCCAAATGATTGTGTTCTTACAATGATATTTTTATATGTTGCTCAAACTTAGAAACAAAGTGTACCATTGAATTCCTCTCAAAATTATGAGAAAAATGAGTATAAACACTCTATACTTTCTTCAAGGAACCCTACAACACGCATTAGAAGGCAAACTCAAATTCTAGATACCCTATGGCACAAAATTCGAGGTAAAATATGATAGCTATGTCATGCATACCAATATTTCATACTCTATCATACTCCATAAAAATATATCCTCTACCTCGGTCCGAGCACCAAATTAAATATGGCACGGGCCCACAACTACCATCCAGAATATTAGCAGTAGCTTAAATGTTATTTTCCATATTTCTCATACAAAATCATGTCGGTGGCGCAATGGTTGGGGCGTTGGCATAATACATGGCAAGTCATGGGGTAAAATCCCTCCAAGCATGCCATTGGTTATGTTTTGTTTCTATATATCCATTGGTAGTTGAACTATTGGTTATATATAATATATAACCATCCGCAAACTTTGGATTTTGGTTATGACGTGGATTAATATATATATATATATATATATATATAGATATAGATATATACTATGGTCGGGGGGTCCGCCCCTCAACCTTTTTCCAACCAAAATAGTACAGTTCAAAACTTAAATACATGTTGCACCCATATAAGTTAAAAACCAAATGAGTGGTGTGTTGGAGAAGGCATTGAAACGTGATGGAGGGGGTCACGGGTTCGTTCCTAGTTGACCATAATATTTTTTCGGTATAACAAACCATATTAGGCCAATCGAAATTGTCATGTGGCAGTCTCCGATTGGTCCACCTATCAACTAGCTATTCGATCGATGTCACATGTCACCATAGGATTAGTCCACATCACTACTCAATCACCCATTCAATATGCTAACTCATCTAGTATGACATGTACAGATGTGCCATCTGTCACCCATCCAGTGGTGCCACATGGCACCCCCTTTTGAACTTTGACCATGTTTTACTAAAGCTTTGAAGAGACATAAATTTTTCATATGAACTTCATTTAAGGTGATTCTCACTCCATTGGAAAGATATTGTTTAGATCTTTGCAATGAAGTTGTTTTCAAGAGAATTTGAGATGATCACATTTTGATCATTTTAAGATCCACCTAGATCATACATTCTCTTCCTTATTGTGTTGACAAGTATCACATTTGGCCACAAAGGTGTGGATTTCCTGTTTCATACCATCCCAGAAAAAAGAACATTTGACACTTTCATAAGTTTTGGTAAAACATGAATTACTAGTTGTAGGTGAAGCATGAAACTCACAGAGCACCATGGATTTAAGGGTTGATTGTTTTCTTAAATACAAACGACCTTTATAGTGAAACTCTTCATTGTGCCAAGAGTACCATGGAGAAGCTTGGGGATCCTATTGCTATTTTGGATTATGCTAGAAATTTTTTCGTCTTGCAACCATTCCAAAAGAACATCTTGAAGACAATTGGTGATAATGAATGAGAGAGAAAAGAGGGACCCTTCTTCATCACATTTCCTAGAAAGAGAATCAACCACAACATTTTCTTTTCCCTTTTTGTAAATGATCTCATAATCATATCCAAACAACTTGGTGTTCCATTTTTGTTGCTCCAGGGAGGAAATTTGTTGTTCCAAGAAGTACTTGAGTCTTTTATGGTCGAATTTAATTTAGAAACGTTGTCCCAATAGATAAGGTAGCCACAGATCCACTACATGCAAAATAGCCAACATTTCCTTTTCATAGAGAGATTGGCCCAAATGTCGCTCCAACAACTGTTTGTTGGTGAAATCCAAAGGTCATCCATTTTGCATGAGGACTTCTCTGATGCCTCTCCCTGATGCATCACATTCCATAACAAAGGTCTTGGTGAAGTCAGGGAGCACCAATATAGGAGTAGTGCACATAGCTTCTTTCAAGGCTTGGAAGGATTGGTGAGTTGTTTGAGTCAAACTGAAATCATTCCTTTTGAAATGAGTTGTTAGGGGAGCGATTCCATAATTATGAACATACGTGCGATAATATCGCGTTAAACCCAAGAAAACACGCAAGCTTTTAAGATTTATAGGGCGAATCCAATTCTTCATAGCTTCAATTTTCTTAGGATCCACCATTACACCATTCTTGTCAACAATATGACCTAGGTACTCAACTTCAGAGATTCCAAAAGAACATTTAGATTGTTTGACGAAATTTTTTTGCTTGGAGAGGAGATGGAGAACTTGATCCACATGGGTGAGATGGGATTGCCACATTTTAATATAGATGAGAATATCATCAAAGAAAATTAACACAAAATGACAAAGGAAAGGAAAAAAGACATGATTCATGAGAATTTGAAAAGTGGAGGGGAAATTATAGAGACCAACGAGCATGACCAAGAACTCATAGTGGCCCTCATGAGTGAAAACTATAGTATTGGGAATGACTTCCTCTTTCATACGTATTTGGTGGTATCCAGAATGTAGCTCAAGTTTGGTAAAGTATTGAGCCCCATTGAGTTCATCCATAAGGTCATGTATGACAGGAATGGGAATTTTGTCCTTGATGGTAAGTTTGTTGAGGGCACAAAAATCAAGACACATGCACCAACTTCCTTCTTTCTTGAGGACCGTGACTACAAGAGAATAGGGGCTAGTACTAGGATGAATAACTCCCACTTCTAGTAATTCTTGGAAAATTTTCTCAATTTCATTTTCTTTATCAAAGGGATGACGATAAGGGTGAACATTAGGAGGAAGATTGTCCGATATTAAAGGAATGGAATGGTCATGGTTGTCGTGGGAGGGGGGGAGGCCCTGGGGAATTTGGAAAAAAATGTGATGTTGGGAAAGAATATATTGAAGGTTGGGATTCACAGAGGATGTCTCAACTGCTTGAATGGGATGGAGTTGGAAAATGATAAAAGAATGACCGTTTTTGAGTAAATTTTCCATGTGGTGGGAACTGATGATCTCCAGTGAGACTGTTGTAATGCCTTGGAATTTATACTATTGTCCTTCCTATTGGAATTGCATGGTTAAATCCTTAAAATCTATTGTTATGGGGCCAAGATTGCATAGCCATTCAACACCAAGAAGAATGTCACAACCACCCATGTCAATAGCAAGCATGTGAGATTTTAAGTTATACTGACCAATTTGTAGGTGCACATTTTCACAACACCCTCCACATTTAATGAAACCACCATTGGAAATCATGATTTAAAAATTGTTGACAACACAGATATAGAAATTGATTTCTTGGGAAAGGCGATGATCAATGAAATTATGATTGTTTCCACTATCAACTAGGATGATGGCTTTCCTATGCTTAATGTAACCAATCAACTTGAGGGTTTGGGGAGTAGAAAAACCAGTGAGAGAGTTTAGAAAAATCAGTGGTTCAACTTCAAGAGGATCAGAGGGTGGTGTAAGATCATCTACTTGGGGTAGCGATGCCTCAGGTGAAACCTCAACATCTTCATCAACAACATCCTTCGAAATGGACATAAAATGTTTCTATTATTTACACTTGTTCTCAGGAAAGTATTTATCATCACAATTATAGCAAAGAACCTTGAGTTGGAATTCATCCATTTCCTCCCATGTTAATTTTTGGACCTTGAGAGCAGTGTCTAGAGGGGTAATATTAGGGGGACTAGGGTGGGGAATAAAATTAATTTTTTTTTTTTGGGTAAAGAGGATCAGTTGTGCCTCCTTGGCATCTTTAGTTTCTTTCAACCAAGTTTGGGGGTGAGCCATGAGGATCTAGGCTCAAATTTCATCCTTGAGGCCATTGATAAATAATTCCCGAAAGAAGGCATCTGTCATAACCCCCATTCAGAAATCCAAGTGATTTAAGGCAATGATAACATATTCCACTATTCTAGATTGTTTCAACTTGGTCAAACGACCTAAATGGTGGGTGTCTATGTCAAAGCGTTCATACAAATCATTAACAAAATGTGTCCAAGCAACATACCCTTGGTTTCAATTTTCACCATTTCCATTGTGTTAGATCCAAATAGAGAACACTGTAACGAAGCTTGTTCAAGTCATTAATAATGTCATGTAGGGAAAATCATGTTCCATATGAGTGACCTAGGATGTTGGATCCAAGCCATCAAATTTGTTCACCTCAACTCTAGGAATATGTTGGTCACCTTCGACTTGGGGTTTTGGGCCAAAGGAGGAAGGAACCTGGGATTGGGTCATTAATTGTTTGAGAGTTGAGTGGAGTTCATCCATTCATCTATTGAGCTGGTCCTGGATGTGGTGAACTTTGGTATGAATGGAAGTAATGTCATTATTCACTTTGGCATGAATGGAGGTAATGTCATTATTCAGTTTATGATTGGTTTGTTTTTTCCAAGTGGGACCCATTAGAAGAGGGGTGGGTCCAAAAAAATAGATAAGTAATATATACCACCACGATTAGGGAAACGAGAGGAATCCAATGGGATAAGTGGGAAATAAGGGTTCCAGGAAGGGTATGGGTCTACGAGGTAAAAAACTTCTTAAAATTGATAAGTATCACAATGATCAAGGCTAAAAGGGGAATCCAATGGGATAGGTCACAAATAAGGGTGTAGGAAGGACCCAAACTTCTTTTTGTTTTACTCTTCCGGAGTTATTGTTATACTCTGAACTGAATAATATTGCGGTGTTGAAATGCCCAAATTCTTAATAGGAAAAATGTATAGCAATTTTGCAACTAGAATGTAGGAGATAAGGTTGCACTGCCAAAATATCCTTTATGTTCCTTGTATGGTATGTTCCCCCTAGGTTAGGTTTTCAGGGTGCCTAGGGACAAGGGTTTGCTCTATGCTATATCTCTATGATATAACTGTGGGGTCGAACATTAGTACTCATCCCAATATCTCAAGGCACCAACTAAGGAGGATTGGCCATACCCTTATCCATACTACCTGATTACCTATGTACTAAAGAGTATATTCCCGAGTGTTGTTCTCGGTGGCACTATAGCAGTCAGGTGACCGATCGATTGATCTAGGGATGGTTTCAGGAGACCTAGGGGACTCCCAATATACCTACCAATATGTGGGAGTGATGGATTTGTACATACTTTTTCTGATGCAATACTACTTGAGGGGTACCAATAGGGGTTACAGAGGTTTCCAACAAGGTGAAACTTTGGTTTCTAGGAAACCTTGTGAAACCACATGTATTTCCTGTGTGTAGTCTTCCACACCACATTTTTACCCACTGAACGACATATATTTGTGCTTTAAAGACGCCGATAGTACATGTCTCTACCCTAGAAAAACAAATTACCCCACAATTTTTGCCAAGAAAAGTGCTCTGATACCACTTGTAAGGTACCAAACGTAACGTAATATGGAGAAACATAAATATTCAACAAATACCAATGGAACAATAAAATATTGAGAATGGAAATACCAACAATAATAACTTTATTGAAAGAAAGAAATGTTCACTTTCCTCTTCGAGGGGACAACCTGCAACAAAGAAGAGCTCTATTACAATAAATCTCAAGACAAGGCTTTCTCATGCCTCCTACTCTTATTTATACTAATTGTATCTTCTAAAGAACATTCCAGAGGAATATCTTTCTAGAAGCGGAAGCTTCTATTAAGTCTTCTTACATTGAATTATTCACATTTATTAAATAGGGAATGTCATCCTTTATTATGTGGAAAATTTATCATTCTATCTACATGAGGGGTTAGGGAGGCTAGGTCCCTAAACAATTAACTAGATATTTGTTTCTTCACACACACTCAGAGAGCTTAAACTTCCCTCTTTTATTTTCATTCTATCTTGAAATGGATTTATTCAACCCTCAAAGTGGGTGTGGAATTTGATCCATGTTGATGATGCAACACAGTTGGTTGGTTTGTTGGCATGGTTATATATTACCTCTTTAACTCAATTTTACGTAAGTGAAGCGATAACATGTTTCGGAATTTTTCCTAATCTGGAAATCACCTACATAGGAAATCTAGCAGTTTTTTTTTCATGATTATTAAGAAGAAGACTCCATGTGGAGATGGGTGCCAAGGATCTTCTGGCCATCATAACAAGTTCCAAACTCAAGGATCTAAAGGATTAAAAATGATATATACTGAGCACATGTGGTGAATCAAGATATATTGATGTTGTAATGTTGTCAAACCACAAGCCGAAATATTCCATAAGGCAATTTATGGAGTATATCAGGAATACCTATGAAGTGGACTCCCTGCTACTGAAATTTCCTCTTTTAATATTTGGAGAGGTCGATACAGAGATATGTAATTGTGCCATATGTTGTTGCATCATATTCGAGACGACGGATGAAGACATAAATATTCTTGTTGATCGGACACCTAGAGTGCTTAAATGGTTGTCTGGCTCCCAATGTCTACTCTCATGTATGACCTACCTAAGAAATGGCTATCATGGGTGTAAGCAAGGCATGTTTTATGTGGTGGAGGAACATGGATTGAAGACTTTGAGAGAGGGTGACCCGAAGGAATGGCCTATTCCTATAGTGTGTGATATACTTCATAATGTTACTATTATAGTAGAGCGTAGTTGCATTTTCATTCCAACGTACCCAGTAGAAGATGATGAATGGAGAAATATGTTAATCAGATCTTTAAATATTAAAGATAAGGAAGACAAAGGAGTCACAAACCTAGCTTCAGATTTCCTGAGAAAGTACATAGGTCAGATCGGAGTATGCAATACAATAGAGGAATACAACATTGTCTCGTTAATAGTGCCAAGGCCGACAAAAGTATCAATTGACATAATATTAATTCCCTAGTTTAGAGTCGATGATTTCTCTAGCACTCTAGTAGCCAGAAGAGTGATAAGGGATTATATTGTGGATAGAAGAGGAACTATGATTGTGTGATTGCTGCCAATATGTTTTTAAAGAAATGTTGGGTATATTCTAATGCTGTAAACACTAATGTTTTCCAAGTCCTTACGTTTAGAGGTATCCTCCTAACCTTCAAAACCTTATGGTCTTCCATAATTGGTGGTGTGAACTTGATCTTCTATATTAGTTGGGCAGTGCTTATTGGAAGCCCTGGAAAATGGTACGATATGAGGTCTATGTCACCTTCTAAAGCTAGAATAGTTGTACTAATAGCAACCATTGGAATTGCTTTTTCTCATGGATTACTTGAAAATGTATTATTATCATAGTGTTATATATGAATCCCACATTGATCCACGTACTCTTTTTAATCTTTTAGTGTTAGTAATGATCTTGGAAATAGTGTGCATTTCATGAGGAAGTGCAGTGCTAGTAGCTTTGGGCATAAAGGGTTTTGGGAGATGGAAATATAGTGCTATTCAAGTTTTGGTTTAGGTGAGTCTTGGTTTAGGTGAAGTGGGGATTTGGAATTGGCGTGTATATGTTGGATTATCGGAACTATGCGGGATTACTGGTCCCATGGGCCTTTGACGATAATCCTGGTTATGGTCTGGCTTGGGATTTCTTCTTTCTTGTTTCTTGTTTCTTGTTATTTTGGATGGAATTCGGGGACAATGGAAGTTCTCCCAATCTTGAAAAAGAAGCTGAAAGTTAAAACATAACTTTGAATGTATTATGGACTCCACCCTTGGATGTGGAATATAATCAATGAAATAAATGACTATGAATGGATTATATTTGTTTCATGACTTTATGTATTTAATTTCAGTTATATTATATTGATGGATATTTAATTTATTATTAAAAAGATTATAAGTTTATTTAATAATGTTTTTTTAAATCAAGTGAAATGGCAAAATGTTAATTTTAAAATCATTTATTAATTTTTTTTAAAATACATTAGAATAATTTTTTTTTTTAAATTAAACATATAATAATGATTAATCAAAGGTTTAAAAAACATGATTAATAATGAATATTTTTTTTATTTTATAATTAAACATATAATGATAACAATCAAATGTTTAAAAGTCATTATTAATGGTGGTTTGACATTAACTACGATGTCCTAGAGTCTCTTGATTAGATAAACTTTGGATTCATTATGGTCGAAAAATTATTACCAATAGGTTGATGATGATGGAATTCATGCTCACGCTTTTCAAACTTTTCTATATATTCTGAAAATTTAAGTTTTCACAGTTAGACATAATGTTGAGAGTAATTATGGATAAGAACTGTGTACCATACACAATTCTTATCTAGAAATACTCTCAACATTTCTATGTATTATTAGTACTTTCCCAAGCAAGTACTATAGTTATCGGTTTGATCTCATTTTATATTAATTCCTTCCGGTTTTCACATTTTTTCCAATGTTTTCTAAAATTTCTAATTAAACCTTTTTTTAATGAAATATTAAAAAACATTTTTAAAATTTAAATATTGAATTTTGATTAAATATTAAAAAAATATTTTTAAAATTTTTAAAATTTAAATCTTGAATTTTCCATTGATTATACATGACTAATAATCTCGTGGTGGATGGCGATAAATCTCAAATATTTGTAATTGTTTTTTAGTATTTTTAATTAAATTTCTTTTATGAGATATAAGAAAAAAAATAAAAATTTAAAAATTTAAATCTTAAATTTTTATGAAATTAGAAAAAAAAAAACTTTTTTATAATTTTTAAAATTTAAATCTTGAATTTTCCATTGGTTCAAATCATAAGATGTGACTAATTATCTGTTCGTGGAGAGAAATGTATCTCAAATATTTATTCAAAAATGATTTAAAAAAAAATTATATATTGGTTCAAAGTTCAAGCGGCACATTAGCTTCTCCTTTTGCATAAATCTCCCCTTCTTTAGTGCTTAAAAGAGGCATAGTTTCCGAGTCTCATACATATTCAGAGTCAACAATCTCTCACCACCAGAATGTAGTGCAATATCATACACGTTCACAGTCAATATCATACACATTCATAGTCAACAATATCCCACCACCATAATATCATACACATTCATAGTCAACAATATCCCACCACCATAATATCATACACATTCATAGTCAACAATATCCCACCACCATAATGTATTGTGCTCTCTGCAAAATTAAATCCCAACATAAAGCCTCACAATGTTGAGAAAATACATTTTATCCTCATAGATTCTCAGAAAATGGGATATGAAACTCTAAAAATTCGTAGTGTATCTCCATAGATGGCATGGTTACACCATAGTTCTAAATTCGAGGCCATATCACTCAGTTTTACCCCATGCATTGCAAACCAAAGATCAATAGATTAGATCCATAGCTTATAACCATGTTAAGCAAAGACAAAACCATAGCTGGGATGATTGCAGAACAACAACATTCCAGTGTTTGGAATGTGAGGATAAGGCTAGCACACCATCCATGTGGTTGGATTGAAAGAACTAGGAATTCATTATAGTGGTGTCACTTAGCGTTCTAGCACATACACATGCGCACTCTGGTGATTGTCATAACTATAAAGCAAGTGATGCCTCTGCCATTTTGAGATTCTACCTTTTTTGGAATCACAAAATATATTTCAAATGAGAAGAAACGTTAAGCACGAAGCAATATCCATGGAAACCTAGCTTGAAGCCACAATTTTTATCAATGATGATGTTGATTAAATAGACAAGGATATCCTCACAATTTCAACCTGCATGGGCTAAACCAAATTGTTATGAAAACATGTATATACCAAGACCAATTGATTGAGGAGCCTCAATTTGTCATAGGGTTGCTTGGGATGGTTTGAGTAGAAGATTGGTTGAGCTAAATTTGCCACCTGCATGGATAACTAATTGACTCAAGCTACCACTTGCTCACGTTTCCTAATTTCCAAATTGTTGAGATGTCAATACGTTGGGACGTAACCATTATACGTATTAAAACCATAATACATAGATTATATGTTTAAAATAATTACGCCGAAAGGCGTACACCTATTGACAATGGGCAGATTTGATAGGGGTTTAGTGCTTAACAAGTTTTCTATGGACATAATTAAATATGGCTGGAATATTCTTAGTAGTCACACAAAATAAATGGCTTTGATTCCAATCATTAACTTCCTAGCTATTATAAAGACATCTGTTTATGTGTTTACTTTTTTACATTTACCTAATCATATTTAAAAATTACTTTGATAGCTAACTGATTTCCACGTAAGTGATTAAATGATTAAAGAAATTAAAATATTAACACCAGATAAATGAAGCTCAACCGTTTATTTGTTAATCAATAATAAAATTTAATATATTCTTTTAAGGATTTGTTTCATCTTATCAGCCTTTCGGCGTTCACCAGCAACTATTTAGCTACTGTGCTAGTAATACATACTTTTTGAGGTCTTATACGTTTAATATTTATAACACTTATGTATTTCGATTTTGATATAGTTGTGAATTCCCTACTTTTTTCGATTATTTTACTCTATTATAATCGCCCAACAAAGACCACCTATATGATATATTTTGGTTTTGGATTAGTTTTGGTCAACGATGTGGTTTTTTGGTTTAATTGGTGGAAAACCATTCCACATGGAATTGCATGGTAAATTGACACAAAACACCAACCTCTAAAATATTCATGACACTAAAATATTTCCTACCCAACATCAACATCCATGAAAGCTCAACCAATTGGTAATTAATAATTTCATAAAATATATTCATTATCACCTGATATAATCATATGGCTTAAGTGCTTAGAAATTATTCAAAACATGAACAACAACAGAGCTTACTTCAATATAATCATGAGAAACAATAGCCAAAATGTCTGCACATGAAACGACTTCGCTACAATCATTCTCGACTTGGCTCTTCATGATATTGATCACCTCGAAACCCCTAGCTGAATTGTTCTTGGGAATAATAGTATTCTCCCAACTAGAATCGAGGAATCGTCCAACAACATTGATTTGGATTTTATTAAGAGAACAAAATGAATACAGGTCTATATTATTAACGCAGAGATACAATAAAAAATAACAGAGATACAGTAAAAATTGGCTTCTATTCAATAAAGAAATATGCTGAAACCATAAAATGCAGTCTGAAACAAGCTTGCTAGAATGGTGGCATCTTATCTCTAAGAAGAGATGTGACAAGTGCGCTCATTCGGAAGAAGATGAGTACAATGAGGCTCCAAAGACCTTTTTTTACATCAAACATGAATGCCAAAACCCTAGACATCCAAAAACCTAACCCTAGGAGATGAAGCGCCAAAAGTCATGTGGGCCCCATTGGGGTAAGTTGGTACATTAACTTCCCAGGGTCGTAACTTTTGCATACGATCTCCGTTTTAGGTGCACAATAGCCCATTGGAAAGGTCTTCTTGGCCCTTGACCAAGTTTTGGGAGTTTCTTGGTCATGTTGACCTATTTTGGGACTTCGACAGCCTGTCGAAGGAGGAGTGCAAGAAGAATCGGATATCACAGGATCTCGGCCCCCTTTTGGGCCCTTTTTTTGGGATATGGGAATATGTAATGGGAATGGGATGTCGGCCCATGGGTTTACCCATGTTTAGGCCTATTTTGTAATATATAAATAGATGCCTAGGCTAGATAGAAGTAGTGTGCATCTATGTGATGTGAAGTCGGGGAGCTAAGTGCTAAATGCTAAGTGCAAGTGTGGATTGTAAATGCTTTGTGTATGAATGCAATAGACTTGCAAAGCTAAGTGTAAGTAGTTGTAATAGAAGGTAGAAGGCTTTGTGCTATATCACAAGGAAGAAGGATCTAGTGAGTTGCGCAGATCTTCTATCCTATGCGAAGAAGGGTTTTTGAGGCTTTGTGTTGTAACTAATTGATTGAAGACAATAAAGAAGAAGAGTTGGTGGACGTAGCCCCAGGGTGGGGGTAAACCACGTAAACATTGTGTTATGTTGCTTTGTGCTTTGTCTTGATGCGTTCACATGTTATTTACTAAGTGCTTTGATATAGGCAGATCTACTTATGCTTTGTGCTTATTATGCGAGAATGTTAGATCTGATCTAGATAGTCATGCTTAGTGCTTGATATGTTTGATCTGGTTCATTTATCTATGCTAGTGCTTAAATACAGTAAATTAATATGAATGTTGCAAAGCTTTATTTTATCGGCGAAGTGGATATTGATTGCATATTACGGAACTGACGGTGCTAAGTGCTTTATTAAGTGTTATAATCATAGATCTGTGTCCCGGCTAAGGCTGTAGACACTTGAGTCTTGCAACCACCCCTGCCTCTACCTCAGGTGAGAATTCATCTGCTTTGCAGGTGTTGTCAAAAGGGTCGATAGTTAGGGTTTTGTTGGTGCATTGTTGTAGCATTGAACCTTGGGTCTGCCCCTGTGCCAACAAATGGTTAAGTTATCGGGACCTGAAACTGTGATTGCTAGGAACTGAGGAAGAAGAAGCTTTGTGCAAAAAGTTGACCCGAAATCCTTGTGCGAAGATCTGTGCCCTAGTGCGCAATGTTCCACTTGATCTATAAAGCTCTGTGTTAAAGAAAGAAGCTCGATCTGAAGAAAAGAGGTCGGATCTGAAAGAAAGAAGCTCGATCTAAAGAAAGGAGGTCAGATCTAAAGAAAAGAAGCAAGATCTAAATCCTTTGTTCTCTAAGAAAGGAAAAAGTGGAAATTTTTGATTAAAAGAGGTAAGAAATGCAATCTCTATGCTCTGATAAAGGTAAGAATAGTTAAAAGTTTTAGATTTGGAAGCTTTTTGCTCTGTAGAAGTAAGACAAGTGGAAATTTTTGTTTCTAGAGTATGGATATGTTTAATAGAGTCTATCCTAGCTTGAAAACTAGAGCACTAATAGATGAAATAAGGTTTGATATGAATAGATCTGACAGGAATAGTGAAAGATATGTTATACCTATGCATAGAAAGAATGTTTGGACTAACAGATGGATGAAGGATCCTAGAAATAATGTGTTGCAGGTTAGCTTTCATGATCCTAGTGCACAGTACAGAAGAGGTTGGGGATCATTTAAAATAAAGAGAGGATTAACCCTCTGTTATAGTTGCAGAAGACCGGGAAATCTTGCTAAGGAATGCCTTGGTGGAAGACTTAGTTGCCTATGTTGTCAGGCTATGGACCATGAAGTGTTGGATTTCCCTAGAATGATTGCTAAGCTTGAAAGAATGAATCTGAATCAAGAAAACCTTAAGGCGGATCAAGAAACTAAGATTATGGAAGAATCCCAGAAAGGATCCGAGAAAGTGTTGCTACAGATGAAAGAAACCTTGAATGACCACCGACATGTCATCTTATTAGAGATCCTCAAAGAAAAATAAGACATAGAAGCAAGAATAGGAGACTTTGACATTGACTATGTTCTAGATGAAGAAACACAAGTGAATATTATGACAGAAAGAACTTGGGAAGCTATAGGGAGGCCTGCCATGATTCCTTCATTAGGAGGAATAGGGTTCTTCAGAGGAAAACTGGTCAACCTATGTGGAAGACTCACTCAGATATCTATGAATGCCAATAGAACTTCGACAGAAGAAGATTTTGAGATTATTAAATTTATTGAAGACAACGCCCCGTTTACCATGTTACTAGGAAAACCTTGGATTGACATAGATGAAGCCAATCAAAAAGAAGAAGAAGAAGTTTTGGAGCAGAAGAAACAAGGGTTCAAAGATTTCCTGACTAGAAGGATCGAACACTTGATTGAAGAATAGGAGCACAGATCGAAGCTATTTAACGCTAGAGACCCAGATGTCGAAGATACAAGAACATATAAAATTCATAGAAGATTGAAGTACCTATCCCAAACAAAGAAGAGGTATTACCCCTAAACCCTAGGAAAGAATCTCCATGGCACGCAATAAATATGTCAAAAGAAGATAAGAACCAGAATGGAAAAATGACTACTGCGACAAAGCTCACTGGGAAAACGGCTATGAAGCTAAGTAAGAAGAGGGCTAAGATTGAAAAGTTACAGAAGGTTCTAGAGGGAGCTTCGTAGATAGAAAAATTGCAGAATTGGAGCTTCCCTGGGATATCAAAACAATGACACGTGGCACTTCGCCATGGCAAAGCAATATAGCCATTGGGGATATTATAACTGTTTGATCGTCACTCTAAATGGGAAGAAAGGAAATAAAGGTTCGTCATCATACCATTGGAAAGTGCCATAACGGACCGAACATGAGTTAATAGAGGCTCATAACCGTTGCAAATGAACCTTTGTCGAATTTCCTACTTATCCCATCGCGCCATGCACCCAGAACACTTTTTCTAACTAAGAGTTTTGAGCCCACAGACTAAGCCAAGTTTATACAGTGATCAATGTGCTTACTCTCTATCTTATTTACTGTGATCAAATTATTCCCTGAACCCATGATTGTTCACCCCAAGTGTGTATGTCGGACGAATTGAGAAACATAGAGAAAGTTGTTGAAGAAGTGTTGATCGACTTGATGGTTGGGAGAGTCATGTCGATGTCTGAAGGTATCCAAACCTCATCCACCAAAACCGTTCAAGCATCTCCATCCACTGCTCGAGCCAGACCATCCCGACCAGCCTATGAAAAGAGAACTAAGAACAGATATGATCTCACGAATGCCAAGCTGATTCTGAGAATTTTACCTGCCTATCTACCACCTCTGAGTGGCGCAATCAATCATGACAGTGTACCCAGAGAATTTGAGTATGCTTTGGTCACTGCGTACCTTCCGAAAGGAGTACGTGCAGTTCATGTTGACTAGGATAAGATCGCAGTGTTGAAGTTTAGCAACTTCAACCTCGGTGATAGGAAGGTTTACAACATGCTCGCACTGCATAAGTATCTGACCAGAACAAAGGAAAATAATTCAAAGATTATCCCTCAATCATGGACGATGAACCTTGCGTAGTCCACACTACTCAACGTCATGAAGATTCCGCACTTTGAAAGGCACCAAGAAGTGAATTCATGCATCAAGTTGCTTCTATCCTGTTACCATGGAGGATACTTGTGGTTGAACCACCGCATCACAATGGATCCGATATTGATCAATTGGATCACAGGGCTAAGCATGCAAGTCCCTGACCCACAGGATTTCTACCCCGGAAAGACCGTGGATCGTGCTCTTGCCCAGAGGATAAAGGACACTTACAACGATGTCAAGAAGGGCACGCGAGGCTATAAGGTAGCCTTTATCTAGAGTGATGCAGTGTGTCTAGCCTTTCAATTGATCGCAGGAAAGTTAGTTCTCAAGAACCGACCCACCCAAGTGACTAATTTTATAGTCGACCTCGCAGGGAAGTGTGTGGAGGGCCTACAAATGAATTAGGCAAAGTACTTGGTGAACCAGTTGGAACTAGACTGCAGGTAAGTGTAGGACCAAGGATATGAGTTCCACTTCAATTGGCTTCTCATCCTGATTGCTTTCATCGCATGGGAGATGCCGGAAGGTGCGACCTTCCCGGACATCGAGCCCTTCGAGCCTCTGGCTACGAATTTCAGTACACTGTGGTACTCCAGTGACATGAACAAGAAATGGAAATCAAATGTCATGTTCCACACATATTACAACCAGCTGAAGAAAACCATCCAATCTGAGCCTCGTATAACCCCGAACACTCTCCATAGGTTCAGGCCCTTGATGAAATTCAGCGTGGACCGCCATTTCATCTATATCACAGTGCGTGTTGATGAGCATAAACAACAGTTGCAGTCATACTACAAGTTGATGGAGGAGGATATGGAGGAGATCACCAAGGAATGGTCAGCGGACCTCCTCATCCCATCAGACCCTGTAGAGATATATGATATTGACAGTCCAGAAGCAGCGCATGATACACCTAGACCCAGCAAGACAAAGAACACTGAAGAAGCCCAAAATGTAAGAAGTACCTCAGTGAAGACTGCTTCTATCTCACCTGAGTGAGGAGGTAATGGAGGTGAGATAAAGGGCGCAGAAGTAGAACAAAAGAAAGGAGAGGTTACACCACCTAGAGATGAGGAGGATACCTCAAAGAAAAGGAAGGTTTCCCCTCCGAAACCTTCTTCTAGGAAGAAGTTGAAAGCGTCTATGACTAAAATGCAGACTACCCTCACCTCAGATGACTTCGATTTCATCGTAGCAACACTGAACAACGCCTCCCTAGAGAGAGCACAGAAGCAGGAAGAAAAACAATAAGAGATGTATGATCACATTGAATCTAAACTCCGAGGGTTGCAGCAGGCATTACAGTCCAGCCGTGCAATATCCACTGCGCCTCTGACAGTAGGATCACCAGAACTAGGAGATGAGCCAGCTCAACTCCACCGAATTTCCGACATAGTCGAAGATCGCCTTCGACAAGCGTAGGAAGAAATAATGCAAGCCACCCAGGCTTTAACACAAGTACAGGGAGTACTTGTCGAGTAGCGTAGTGCTTCAGAATAGGAAAATATTTCTCTCCAAGCTAAGTGGGAAGAAGAGAAAGAAAAGATACAACAAAGCAAGGAACAGTTGCTCGCAGAGCAACTCAAGGTTAAGTAAATGTTCAACAAAGCACTTCGCTCTGTGATAGTTATCGAAGTAAATCCCAAAGAGTGATTTCCACAGCAGGTAGCGCAACTCGAAGAAGTGATCCAACAGCTCCAACAACGTATAGCAGATTTGGAGCTACCATCTGTGCCTGAGACCCCACAGGACGTAAGGGACCAGCGAGAAGCAACTGACCACAGCACAGTTGACAGACTAAAATCTCTTTCCCTAGAATGCAAGCAGCTCAATAAATGCAACTCCCAGACGTACAAAAACCTCACTGAAAAACCCAGAGTTACGGGCACTGGAGTCGCAGATCCAAGAAGCGAAGAAACACGCAAACACACTTCAAGCACAGTTGAAGGCCATGTCAGTCGTAGACAGAATGAAGAGGTATCACGAGAAATGCACCTCCCAATAGTAGATCCATACGATCCAGAACAAAGTGATGGAAATAACTCAACGACTCCAACCTGTGCAAGATAAGGCATGCCTGTTGTTTACATAGGTCAAGAGCCAAGGAGAAGAGCTCGAACAGATTGTCATCATAGCAGAACAATGCCTAGAAGGGCCAGTGAATGATGCAGTGATCTAGGAGTTCACCAAACAAGAGGCCACAACAAAGCAGCAAGTCGAATCAGCTCGAGCCAAGATTGAGGTGTTCGAGGTAGAACTAGGCATATCAGAGTGACTCAGGATGAGTCACAGGTGAGTGTTGGGGGCCTATTGGCCCTTGACCAAGTTTTGGGAGTTTCTTGGTCATGTTGAACTATTTTGGGAATTTGACAGCCTGTCGAAGGAGGAGTGCAAGAAGAAGTGGATATCACAGGATCTCGGCCCCCTTTTGGGCCCTTTTTTTGGGTTATGGGAATATGTAACAGGAATGGGATGTTGGCCCATGGGTTTACCCATGTTTAGGCCTATTTTGTAATATATAAACAGATGCCTAGGCTAGATAGAAGTAGTGTGCATCTATGTGATGTGAATCTGGGGAGCTAAGTGCTAAATGATAAGTGCAAGTGTGGATTTTAAATTCTTTGTGCATGACTGTAATAGACTTGCATAGCTAAGTGCAAGTAGTTGTAACAGAAGGCAGAAGGATTTTTGCTATATCGCAAGGAAGAAGGATCTAGCGAGCTGTGTAGATCTTCTGTCCTATGCGAAGAACGGTTTTTGAGGCTCTCTGCTGTAACTGATTGATTGAAGACAATAAATAAGAAGAGTTGGTGGACGTAGCCCCAGGGTGGGGGTGAACCATGTAAACACTTTGTTATGTTGCTTTGTTCTTTTTCTTGATGTGTTCACATGTTATTTACTAAGTGCTTTGATATAGGTAGATCTACTTATGCTTTGTGCTTATTATGAGAGAATGTTATATCTAATCTAGATAGTCATGATTAGTGCTTGATATGCTCGATTTGGTTCATTTATCTATGCTAGTGCTTAAATACAGTAGATTAGTATGAATTTTGTGAAGCTTTGTTTTATCAGCGAAGTGGATATTGATTGCATATTACAGAACTGACGATGCTAAGTTCTTTATTAAGTGTTATAATCAAAGATCTGTGTCCCAACTAAGGTTGCGGACACTTGAGTCATGTAACCACCCCTGCCTCTACCTCGGGTGAGACTTCATCTACTTCGCAGGTGTTGCCGAAAGGGTTGGTAGTTAGGGTTTTGTTGGTGCATTGTTGTAGCGTTGAACCCTGGGTCTGCCCCTGTGCCAACAACTATATCCGAGGAATACACATTATGTTGTCACACTCTAACTTCGTCTATAGTGTGACTGTGGAGGGCCCAAAAAATGTTGTTTAAGGCCTCAAAATGACCCCAGAAGTTTAGGACCCGAAAATCTAGAAAAAAACTGCCAACATGAAAAATGAAACTGCCAATATGACATCTGTATGTGAGCCAATTGGAATAGGTGGGTGGCCACTGATATCCACCTAGATCAATCCTCCCCCCTTAGGAAGAAATGGTCTCCATTGCGTTGATTTCCCCCATCAAATGAGGGAATTTATGTTGAATTTGGCCCCGAGTGAGCCACTTTCCTTGGTGCAGAAGCTTCCCTGCTTTGACAACATGATAAAGATGAAACTTCTATTGGCGAGTTCCCTTGACCTATTTGTTCATGATATGATCAATGGATGCATGTTCCATGCAATTAGGGTTGAGATATGTTGGTGTTAACTTTTCTTCTACCTCTGAAGTGTCTAACAAGGGTGGAAAGTATGTGTGAAGGAGGTCCACATTAAACATTGGGTGCAAGCCAAGGAAGGGAGGAATGTTGAGCTAAAAATAATTGTCACCCATAGAATTGGTGATGGTATAAGGTCCATAGCGTAGTGGATGAATCTTCCGATGGGGGCCTGTAAGGTATTCTTTCTGCAAGTGCAACCAAACTTTATCTCGCACCTGAAACTTGTGCGACACCCGATGTTGATCATGGCACTACTTGTACTTGGCATTGGACTTATGAAAAATATCTTGAACCTGTTGGTGGATGTGCTAGATCCTCTCAATGAACTGGGTATATTGTCGACTTTAGTTAGAGCATGGGACGAGTCTACGTGGGTGGCTATAAGGGGTAGTGCAACATCCATGGGACCCAATGGTTGAAATACCAACCCCACTTGAAAGAGGTTGTTATCTATTGAGCTATGTATGACTCTGTTGTAGCTATGATAAACATAGAGAAGACTCTCATCCCATGTGCGGGGATGCTTGTAATTATACATGTGCAAGACATGCACAATCATCCAGTTAATGAACTTGATTTGGCCATTCATCTGGGGGTGGAAGGTAGTGGATTTGGTGAGCTCGATGTCCAGTAATGACCAGAGGCTCGACCAAAATGTGTTGAGTAACCAAATGTCCCAACTTGAGATGATTGTTTATGGCATCCCAAAATGTACCCACACTCATTCGAAGAAGATCTTGGCAGTGGCCTCTGCTACGATGCTCTTCTTGCAAGCGACCAGAATCACCATTTTAGAAAAATGATCAATCACCACAAAAACATAGTCATTTCCCTGCTTGGTTGATCGAAGGCCCGACATGTAGTCCATCAAGATGGATTCCCAGGGATTTTCAGGAGTAGGAAGAGGGTTGTACATCCCTTGTTTCTTAATGGTTGGTTTGCAAATGGCATAGGCAATGAAAGACCTAATATACTTGTTGACATCCCGTCAAAGTTTCAGCCAATAGAAATGTTGTTGCAACACTACCACTATCTTTTGTACGTCGAAGTGTCCTTCCACCCAACTATAGTGGGCTTCCCAAATCAGCTTCAATTGCGCACTTGATGGAATGTAGAGATGGCCCAAATGGCACACCAACCCATCCTGAAGATGGAAATCAGTGACAACTATGTTTTTCCCAGCATATGGTCGGTGGTCGTGAAGTCATGATCTCTCTCATAGAGTTGGGGCCATCTAGAGGTCTCGTGGCCATAGGAGTTTAACACCATGGTGAGTGCTGCAACTAGAGCATGACTAAGGTAATTAATGATGTGGTTGGTGCTTCTTGTCTTATACTTGATGTTGATATGGAACTGCTGCAAGTATGTGGACCACTTCTGATGGTGGTCAGTCTGCAATTTTCCTTGTGTCTACATGAACTACAATGACTTATGAATGGTGTGGATGACTATCTCCTTACCGAGAATGTAATTCCTCCAATGGAGGTAGGATTGCACAATGGAGTACATTTCTTTGTCATAAGTAGGGTACTTATGAATTACATATGATCGTTTCTCAGTATGATAGGCCATGAGGTGTCCATGTCGAGTGAGAACTACTCCCACAACATAGTTTGAAGCATCTGTCTCGATCTCAAAGGGTTGTTGAAGGTTAGGTAATGAAAGAATTGGGGAGGAGCATAAGAACTACTTCAAATCATCGAATTATTTCTATTGTGACATGCCCCACATGAAATTTTCCTTACCACCACCCCTAGTTACTTGGATGAGGTGTAATGCAATATGGGAGAATCCCAACACGAACCTGTGATAGAAATTGGTAAGGCCTAAAATTCTTCGAAGCTTAGTGAGTGTGGTTGGGGCTAGCCAGTCACGAATGAAATATATCTTGGATGGATCTACATGCACTCCATGCTCATTAACAATGTTTCCTAGGTACTAGACCCTGTCCATGCCAAAGGAGCATTTTTCCAAATTTTCATATAGCTTTTGTTGTCACGGAGTGTTCAGAACCCGTTGAATATGCTGCAAGTGTTCCACCCAATTCTTGTTGTAGATGAAGATGTCATACAGATACACCACCATAAAATAATTGGTGAAAGGTTGCAAGCCATTTCCATCATCCTCATGAAATTTGTTGGGGAATTCGTCAAACCAAAGGGCATGAACAACCAGTCAAAAAGACCTTCCTTAGAATTGAAAGCAATTTTCCATACATTTGTCTTCTCTATTGGGACCCAATGGTAGGCAGACTTTAGATCAATCTTACTAAATTATTTTCACCCCTTGAGTTGGTCAAGGATATCGTCGATTCAGTGAATCAGGTATCGGTTCCTGACTGTGATTTTATTTAGTGTTGATAATCAATGCATAGTCACCAGGTCTCATCTTTCTTCTACGAAAGCATGATTGGGCTTCCACACAATGATGAGTAGGTTAGATGTGCCCCTTTTGGAACAGTTCTTGGATCTGACGCTTGATCTCCTCATTTTCTAATAGAGAGCAATGATAGATTGGCCCATTGGGTGGCGGTGCATTGGGGGTCAGATCGATTGAATGCTTGACCTGATAGTGTAGAGGTACCTAAGTGGGTGAGGAGAAGATTTCTTTGTATTCTTCCACTACCTTATCCACTTGCTTCTACTACATGGAGAGATCGACCACAGACATCATGGATGTATCATGTGGTTGCAACCTTCCACTCACTTTGAGTATGAATCACGAAGAAGACAAACTTCCCGATCTGTGAGATGACCTTCCTGCATAGCTTGGCAAAGATCAAGGAAATGGTAGTAGGTAGGACTACCTCAGGTATCCTGTACAATTTCCTGTCCAAAGTAATAATAACATTGTGAGGCCTAGACTCATATACAACATGATGTTTCCATAAATAAGGTTGGCCCAAAAGAACATAAAAAATTCAAGGAGAGTGACATCACAAAATACCTCATCTTTGAAGGGTTTGATGTCATAGGACAGGTGATGTTGTTGGCTAATGCGAATATTGCTTCAGTGGGTGGAGCCATTCGATGGTGTGTGGATGTGGGTGCGGCGTTTTTGAAAGGGCCAACTGATTGACAACCTCCGCTGATATGAGGTTACTTTGGCTATCGCTATTCACCCACATATGTGAATGAAAGAAGTGCTCACCTTCCTCTGGATCATCAGGTTCACCAAGATGGATCTTGGTGGTAGCAACGGTGGAACTGGGTTCCATGTCAATAATTTGTCTCCCCTTTTCTAGTTCTGAATCTGATTTGGAACCCATATCTGATTCAAAGGCTTTCACCTCCACCACCGATGAATTCTTTGAGCGAAAATCAACAGTTTTATGCCAGGGGATCTTATGGAAGTTGCACCACTTCTTGGTGTCTTTCTTCATCTTTCCATTTTCCTTCTTTGTTTTCATATTAGACTAGTTGTCCTGAGGTTTTCCATATTTTCTTTGCCCTTTGTTCTGTGCGTTGGGGATGCCCTTTCCCGTCTTCTGTTGTGAGGGGTTCCCAGACCCAAACTGCTACGTCTTTTATTTAAGTTTTTGCTCGATTTTGACAGCATATCGATAGGTCACACCCAAGGACGATATGTCTAGAAAATCCATTTCTATCTGGATGTATCTATGAATACCGCTCTGATACTTGAGCACCAGATGTTGATCATAATATTTGATACCCGACTTGGTGTGCAAGGTATGGAATATATTTGTGAACTCTGGCACTATTTGGTCCCTTTCATGCCACAGTGTGGTCCATCTTGTATATAGGTCATCATAACCTCCAAGAAGGTAGTATTGTTCCTTAATAGAATCCTTGAAGGACTCCCAGGTTAGTGCGACTATAAATAATGAGGGTTGCCTTTTTCTTACATAAAGTCTCCCACAAATATTTGACATGGGGGATGACTTTAAGGAGAGAAAATGCAATATTTTCTCTATTGGAAAAGTTATGGAAAGAAAAATACCCTTTTAGTAGATTCAACCATTTGTCTATAACATTTGCATATATCTAACATTCAAATATAGGAATATCAAAGTTGATTTCTACCTTGAAGGGGGCAGCGGCTCCACTCGAGGAAGATGTGTCACCTATTGGTAGTCGTCGAAGGATTTGCACAAATATTTCCATCATCTTGTTCCTCTGTTGCGCGAGGGCTTCCTCAAGCAACAGTTTGAAAGGATCTCATGTCCTGACGTCTTTCTTTTCTCCCACCATGGAAGGTTTATTGGGTGTGCGAGAGCTCTTGTCCTCAATATAAACAAGCTCGAAACCCAACTATTTGTACCCTGAAATCGTTGGGGACATGCACTAAGAACGCCAAGGAGATGAAGCGCCAAAATTCATGTGGGCCCTGTTGGGGTAAGTTGGTACATCAACTTCCCGAGGTTGTAACTTTTTCATACGATCTCCGCTTTAGGTGCACAATATTCCGTTGGAAAGGTCTATCCGAGGAATGCACATTATGCCATCACACTTTGACTTTGTAGATAGTGTTATTGTGGTGGGCCCAAAAAACATTTTTTAGGGCCTCGAAACGACCCCGGAAGTTTAGGACCTCAAAATCTAGAAAAAATTTCCAAGATGAAAATTGAAATTGCCAAGATGACATATGTATGTGAGCTAGTTTTAATAGGTGGGGGGCCACTGATATCCACTTGGATAAAAAATTCACCCATCGCAACCCTGCAAGAAATTACAACCTCAAAATTTGTCTAAGAAGAATAAATAAATGCATGAGGTGTAGTGCAAGTAGAAGTTTGTTAAATCAATGGTTGTCAATGTCCATTGGATTGCTAACTTAGATTTGTCTAGGGTTATTACTCTGAATTTTTAACATCATCAGATATACTATGCAAATATTAGGGAGATATTTTTTAATTTGTTTACAAATGTTTCCTTTAAAGAGTATATGCGTTGTCTAAACATTCAACCTTTTGAACTATTTCACTGGAATCTAATGAAACAGATCTTGGTGAAAATATCCATTTTCTGTTGTTTAAATTTCATTTTTGAATGCATAAACAAATTCAACACCGTGGAAAAATCTCGGGGAACTCGAATTATATAGTCTCAATCACTCATATATGGAGTTCCAACAATTTTTTGTCAGATTTCGAGAAAAAATGATAGGAAAATATGCCTGTAAAAAGACCAAAAATTTGAATGTTTAGACTACATGAAATAATATTACTAGCAACATTCACATCAACAATATTAGTGTATCTGTATACGTCAATAGACATATTGATCACATTAATTATATTGTTTCCTATAGTATGTGCTAAATATACGCCTATCGACATATACACACACATTAATATTATTAATGTGGTTGTTGCTAGTAATCGATGGACGCATAAAAATATGTTCAAATAATCAATATCATATATTTTTAATATTTATATGAATGAATAATTATATGAATAAAGTTGACACAAAACTTCAATCTTAATTAATCAATAAAATTATATTAATATTAACATAAATAGTATGTGAAAATGTTATATTATATTAAAATTTATATTATATTAATTTATACTAATGTTTGTATTTATTTATTTGAATATAATACATGTATTAACTATATTAACAAATTTTATACAAAACTTTATTAATAATCAATAAAGATATATTAATAGTTATCTATTAATAAAAGTATTGTACTATAATATTACAACATTTTAATAATTATTATATTAAATATTATAATGTTACAAAATTTATATAATTATTATATTAAATATTATAGCTTGTTATATAAGAAAGAGCATTTCTCCCCACATTCAACTTCATAAGATTGACCCTCTCAATCAATACATTTGGATAGAAATTTAAGACATCAATGTGAAGAACATGTATATAACAACTTGTTATTTTACACCAATTAATTTTACTTTTTATAAGAAAAACATTCTAGATAGAAATTGTCCCTATAATTCTTTAGAACAAGATATTTATAGTTTGAAAAATGAAAGCAATAACCTCCTACTATGAGACTTTAATGCTAGAATGACAACTACCCAATCTATTCTTTTAAGCAATGATTCCAACCATAATCTTTTATGGCTAGATTAGGACCTTGTTTTAGCTAATAGCTACAAAATAAGCTTTGAAGACTTGACTGAGAATTTGTTTAGTACTGGGTTAGTCAAGATCTGTAGTTATCAAGACCTAATAATTTTCAATGGAGTAATGAAGTGGCCAAAATCCAACCAAATGACTTGTATTCATGGGCTGGGTAGTAGTGTCATGGATTATGTGATATCTGATATCCCTGTTTCCAACCAAATAGTAAATTTTGACCTTTCAAATGACCATGAACCTGATTCTGATCATAGAACTTTAACCCTAACTCTAAAATTTTCCATGCATAGGATCCCCATTGAATAAAATTCTAGTAATCAAAGGAACATTCTTTTTGACAAAAGTAAAGTTGATATTTTCTTAAAGGATTTAAATAGTGAATTACATCTCCTAACTTGTAAGGACAAAATTGAAGACCTCTATCATAATTTTAGAACTACCCTTTCCACTTCTATTAACAAGTTCTCTTTCGAGGTATCCTATAAAAATAATAATATAACAACCAACCCTTGGTATGATAAATAATGTAAAATTGCTAAGAAATCCATTAGGAATGCTTCAAATGAGTCCTTAAAACTCGATAAGATCAATACTTACAAATCTGTAATTAAAAGGAAAAAAAGGTACTATATAAACAAAATACAAGAGCATCTTTTACACCTATCTAAGATTGATACTAATATGTTCAGGAGGAAAATTCTAATTTTCAATACTAAAGAAAATAATATGATCCCCTTAAGGGACTGGAATTCCTACCTTAAAAGTATTTACGAGTTCACTAATGCCATGGACACCATTCATATTGTTCCTATAGAAGATGAAGTTTTTTCTTTGGATGACATAGAGCTCAGGGTTAAGTGGCATGAAAATGCGAAGGATAAGGACATTGAAGGCTACCAAACTAAAATTTTTAAAATTAGAGGGCCTATCTTCATCTCTCACATACATAATCTCTTCAATTTAGCAGTCAAGAAGGGATTCCCTAAACCATGGACACAATGCCTTATTGTACCTATTTTAAAAAATGGGGATAGAAACATTCCCTCTAATTATAGGACCATTATGATTAGCATGATTTTAGCTAAGCTATACATAATTATTTTGGAAAACAAGATTATCCTATGACTAGAGAGTCACAGTAAAAGAGCTAAAGACCAGGAAAGATTTAGGAGATATCATTCCATTGTGGACCATCTTGTTTCCCTTATGATCATTGCAGAGGTGTTCCAAAATACTAAAATCAATCTTTTGTGTTGTTTTGTTGACTTTAGAATTTTTTTTGACACAACAGCCATGAAAAACCTCTGGGATAGGTTGGAAAAGATAAAAGTGACTTTCGAGTTCAGGGTTGTTACAGTAAGGTTGTATCAGAATGTTATTTCCAAGTTTAAGAACACTAAGGGCTGGTCAAAAGGAATTACCTGCAATATTGGAGTCAAGAAAGGTTGCCCCTTCTCCCCTACCCTTTTTGGCATATACATTGACAAGTTATAAGAGTGTTTGGAAGAAGCAGGTTGTGTCTTCCCAACTCTCACTGGTATAGTCATCAATTTTCTTCTTTATGATGAAAATATCATTCTTATGGTGAGGAGTCCCCATGATCTTGGAAAGAAACTAAAAATCCTAAAGGATTTTTTCTCCAATATGGGTTTGATTGTTGGACACACCGACCACAATGANAAACTTTAGTTAGCAATCACTTCAATCATCATTATTCATTACTTTCATTCACAACTAGTTGTTTGTATGTAAACATATCTCAACAACATATATCAATAATAAACCATCACCATAAATAACATAAAGGACACCATATATGTGTGTGTGTGTGTAAGATTTTATATTATGTGTTACAGGAGACTACAATCTCATGGGTTTATCAACACCAACTCTCAATGCAAGACCCATCCTGCAGATATCAACACCAACTGAGAAGAGGAATCCAAGCCTCAAGTACAAGACCCAGCTTGTATATAGAATACAATTTGTCAATAGGTACGTGACTTATCTATACTATATCGCGTGTATGTATGTGGTCTGTCTATACTGCAACATGCATCTATATGCGACCTCCTCCACTGTCAGCCTACATACACCTTCAAAAATCTAGGGTTTCTAAAACTTCACAACTTCTTCCCTTCAAACCCTTGATACCTCTGTCACATCCACCTGTAACCTGTCATTGCAACCATCATGTCACTGCCCAACCTATACCATCATCAACCACAAACAAATCTATACCATCCAACTATCTATGCATGTTCCTCATGCATACACCATCACACAACATAGATATCCCTTAATTGTGTCAGAACAAAGCCACTCAACCAACCAACCAACATCTACCATATCCAAATATCATAGAAACCATTCAAAGAATGCTTCAATCATTCACCATGCCATGATTAAATCTAAGCATCAAGACAACATATAACCATACCAGAACTTCTATAGCAGATCTAAACCTATAGAATGATATACTGGAAACTTGCTTCAGACTTCAGGAACCTGGCACTGGCATATACTCAATATTTTCTTAGAATTTTCAAATATGCGTGACCTGGTATTATTTAGCACATGTATGTATGCGCTTTGGCCAACTACAACTCGTGTACAACTTCAAAAAACTAGGGTTTTCTGAACCTCCAAAACTTTCATCGTCAAACTTCTTTGCTACCTTAGATTTGTTGAACTTATGATGAGTCCATGAATACTTGCAATGAACCTTTCACCAAAAATGGATATTCAATATACTCATTATATTCATTGCATAAGATACCCTTTCTCTCTTATTTATACTTCTCCAAGTAGCTTCCTCTATGGGTTACCTTCCAACTAACTTTACCCACTTCTAACCACTTTATCCACAAATAGTAAAATCTCCACTCCTAGTTTCAACTAATTCATTTTTAATTGTTTTCTTATTGCAACCACTTAACCCATGACTAACCACTTTGACTAGTCAACCTTCTTCTAGGATATTCTATAATAATATGACTTCTTTGACCGTCTAGGGGCTTATATATAACTCACGAGGGTTCTCCAACTTCACAAGGACATGACTCTCTAAATGTGAGGAGTTATGTGATGTTCCCCATATCATCAGAAATGACATGATGAGAACTATCCATATAGAATAGTCTCACTTGCAAATTCATTGATATTCATTACATTATTCCTCAATAAAACTCTACATTGTTGGGGATACCAAACCACTTATTGTACTTCGCAAAGCGTCTTCCCATGAGGGATTTCACCATAAGGGGACCACTTTGGAATTCATCCATTTGGTTATTCCTATCAACCATGACATGAGATCAATGATACAATGATAAACCTTTACATTAATGACAACACATCACTACGACACCTCATGACATCATCCATCTGACATCAATTACATCCATGACCACATGAAATAAAAATCAAGAAATCAATGATACAACCACATTACTAAGATAATACTTGACATCAACCCTTTGAAATCAATGAAAACATAATGCAACAATCTCACCCTTTGGCATTGATGGCAACACCAACAATGATGTCAACACCAATCATTGATGGAAACACTTAGACATGGAAATGATCATGCTCAAAGTGGTCATATCTCCCCATCAATGGTCATTTCTCCACATCAATATGGCTATATCTCTCACTTTTACATCAATGGCAAAGGATATATCTCTTTGGGGATTCTCCCCCTGACTGAACTATCCCCGAGGAGGCCTCTCTTGTCTACACTATCCTTTTGGTTGTTCTCAACGCATCCGATGAATCTCTCCCCTTTTTACAAAGGATATCACTCTGATGCAATATTCGTAACATGGTTTCCAATCATCTCTATCATCTCTCCACCTAGAATCATACATCTGTAACCAATCATGGGAAGAAGAATAACCCCCCCTGTGGGTATATCTCCCTCTATCTTCTCTGCAAGATGAAAAATATGCTACCGCTGTAATCTACTTTTTTTTTTCAATAAGAACATAGATAAACTACTCAAGAATGATCTTCTCTTCCTATGATGATCCTTGGACCTGGCCATGCATCAACAATCTAAACTTGTGCCATACCACACATCAAGTGTATGTCAATCATGCTATCTCATGCATCAACCATGAAAAAAAAGGATATGTCAAAAATGAATAGTGAATCGTGAACAAACCATCAACCATGTACATCATGTGCCATACCATGTTCCAAACATGCACATTAACCATGTACATCAACACCATACAATATACCATAAGATATCATAACTGAAGTATATATGCCAAGAACATGTGCCAAAATTGTACCAAGCATATATCCAGATAATTAACAAGTGCCTCTATGAATGTACCAATAAAATCATCAACCATACAAAATGTCAACAACATGCCAACCATGTTCCTCAAACAAGTTTCATATCACAGATGATATGCCTCTATCATAAACCAAGTGTCACAAGCCAAGAAAATGTATCTCAACCATCAAGCATCAATCATGTACCATATACCATCAACAATTTCATCAACCATGCACCAAACATGTATCACCACTGGTACCAAGAAAGTGCATCAACCATGCACTAAGCATCATCAATATGTACCACAATCAAGATATCCATACACATATGCCACATCATCCATTAACCATGTGCCAATGATAGAACTAGCAAGTGCCTTAAATAATGTATCAAGTTTGTACCAATCATGTATCAAGCTATGACTCATCAATCATGTACAACATCACCACCTCATAAACTCATCAACCACTTGTCCCAATATGTAGCTCAACCATTTGCCAAATACATACACAAATACATCCAACAAATATGCTTTTAACAATACATCACAATATTTATCAATTAAGCTCACATATGTACCGGTCTTGTACTACAAAAGATCTTCCTCAAAAACCATTTACTACACCAAGTACTGAGCAACCAATAGTACCTATAAACATGTACCAAAATTGTGCCTCAATAGATCAATGATATACCTCTAGCTATCATCAGATCAACATGATATGTCCCATAAACAACATGCCATAACTTCACTGAGAAAATACATAACATAACCAGCGTTGTTCCTTAACAAAAAATTCCTCAATACACACTCTAGGGTTAGTACCATGCATATAATATAGGCATCAAGAATATGCTCCAACATTCAACCACATATTATCACCATACATTCATCTAACACACATAAAAACATTAAACCTAAAGCATACCATCTCAGACCCTACAAAAACAGAGTTAGATCATTAAACCATGCTACAACTCATATGTACACCCCTCCTTTTGAGGATTTTCTCACAGGTACACGACTTCACCACATACAACTCGCGTATGTACGTGACTTTTCTTCATACAGACCGCATATATACGCGACTGTTCCCACAGGAGCTTCTGTATGCCTCATAAAATGTAAAGCTTGAGCTTTCCTCATGGCTGCCATTATGTTTTGGTTGTTCAGGCTTCTTCATCCACTTCTGAGAGTGTCTCAGCTTCTCAAAATTTGAGCTCTTAGCTTCCATATTTTCATCATTGTCTTCCTTCCTAGTTTCATGTGCTCTTCTTGCCATATTATATGAAGCACTCCTCATTGACTGTCTCCTTGAATTCCAACAATCTTGAGCTTTGTGGCCAAACCCACTGCAACTGTAACATCTCATGGTGTGAAAATAAGCAGCAATGTGTCCCACTTGATTACATCTCCAACATATTAATATGTTATTGAATATTCCAACATCCCTCCTTGCATAATGTCTGCAATCCAAAGATTTGTGACCATATTCATTACATGAGAAACAATGACCATTGAAAACATTTTCATACCTTTTAATTGGTTTCCACCTTGAAGGTGTCTCTCTTTTGAACTTTCTTTGACGTGTAAAGATGGATTCTTGGTGTCTTCCTTGCTCTATTCTTCTGAAATTTTCCTTGCTGTGTGCTGGTTCTTGACTTGCAACTTTACTTTCACCTTTTGAAAATGAAGGACTTACCTCATGTTTCTTAGAAGTGCTAGCTTCAAGGTGTGCAGCTTCCTTGTTGTATCCAAGACCTGATTTATCATTTGGTTATATTTGACTATCCAAGATTGTTGAGTTCTTCATGAACTTGATATGAGTATTTGACTTATCTACTTTCTTTTTGAGATCAACAACTCCTTCTTCCAACTTATGGCATGATTCTTCCTTTTCATTTACTTGACTCTTCAATAGTTCCTCTATCCTTTTGGATTCTTCAATTTGGGTCTTTAGAATGATATTTACTTCAATACTTTTTCTAAGCTCATCATCTACCTTCTTCTTTTCTTCCGCTTGACTAATCATTTCATTCTTTAGTCTTTTGATCTCTTCTTCTTTTTCTTCTAATTGAGTCTTTTTACTTTCTTCTTATTTCTTTTTAGTGCCATGGTATGCCTTGGGTACTTTTCTAGGACTTCCTTAGTGTATTTTTAAAAATACTTGAAATAAGTTGAATTATTTCCTATTTCATAGCTAACATCATCCAACTCAGATAAAACTTTATCTTTAAGATTCAAAAAATATTCCTCTTCATATATAAGATAATTGTCAGTTGATTCTACACAAACTACTTCTAGATCTCTTTCTTCATTTGTAGGAGAACATTCAACATAACCACACTTAGAATTATTGAATCAGAGGATTTTGGAGAGTATTTATCTTCATTATCCTTGATGGAATTGTCTTCAGTGTATTTTATTTTGTCTTGATATACCTTCTCTAGCTTCATCCATAGGTCCTTGGTGGAGGAATGTTGTCCTATGATTTCTTTGACAGAACTTGAGAGTCCATTGAGGATGGTCTTGAGTGCCACTACATTGTTCTTCTTTGCTGAAAATTTTGATTGATTCTTTGAGGGAATTGGTCCAACAACAACTATATTCCAAACACCTACTCCTTTTTCCTTCAAATACCCTTTCATCTCTATTCTCCATGCCGAGTAATCTATCTCATCAAAGAGGGGAACTTCATGTTCATCCATTTGTGTTTCCATGGATCTCCTTCAAGCTTGTAAGGATTACAGTGAAGGTCTTCTCTGATACCAGTTGTTGGACACAGTGACCACATTGAGGAGTGGGGGTGAGTCAGTGTAGGGATCTTTTTAAATTTCTTTCAAAACTTTAGTTAGAGATCACTTCAAGTGTAGGTATCTTTTTACACTTCTTTCAAAACTTTAGTTAGAGATCACTTCAATTATCATTATTCATGACTTCCATTCAAAGCTAGTTGTTTTCATGTAAACATATCTCAACAACATATATCAATAGTAAACCATCACCATAAAGAACAAACAAGACACTAGATATACATATATGTAAGATTTTGTATTATGTGTTACATGAGACTACAATATTAGGGGTTTATCAGCACCAACTAAAAGAGAACCAACTCAAAGAGAGCACAAACTCTCAATGAAAGACCCAACCTGCAGATCTCAGCACCAACTGAGAAGAGGAATCCAACCCTCAAGTACAAGACCCAACTTATAGACAAAATAAAATATGTCAATAGGTACGTGAAAATTCTATACTACAAGATGCATATGTACACGACCTGTCTATACTGCAGCACATGTTTGTACATGACCTCCTCCACTGTCAGCCTGCGTACACCTTTAGAAAGATAGGGTTTCTGAAACTTCACAACTTTTTCCCTTCAGGCCCTTTCTTCCTCTGTCACATCCACCTGTAACCTGTGACTACAACCAAATTGTCACTACCCAACCTGTACCATCATCAACCACAAACAAATCTAGACCATCCAACAACCTATGCATGTTCCTCATGCATACACCATCACACACAATATATATCCGTCAATTATGTCAGAACAGAGCCAGTCAACCAACCAACTACCATATCAAAATATCATAGAAACCATTCAAATAATGCTTAAATCATTCAACATAGCATGAGTAAATATAAGAATCAAGACAACATATAACCATACCAGAACTTTTGTAACAGATCTGAACCTGTAGAATGATATCCCAGAAAATTGCTTCAGACTTCAAGAACCTGACACTAGCATCTACTCAAGCTTTTCTTGGCCTTTTCAAATATATGCGACCTATGATTATTCAACACACACATGTACGCGCTATGGCCCACTGCAACCCACATACAACTTCAGAAAACTAGGGTTTTCTGAACCTCCGAAACTTTCGCCGCCAAACTTCCTTACTACCTCAGACTTACGAAACTTCTGATGCATCCATGAGTAATTGCAATGAACCTTTCACCAAAAATGGATCTTCAATATACTCATTAGATTCATCTCATAAGAGACGCTTACTATCTTATTTATACTTCTCCAAGTATCTTCCTCTAGGGGTTACCTTCCAACTAACTTTACCCAAATTCCTTCTTTTGGGGTTAACCCACTTCTAACCACTTTATCCACAAATAGTAAACTCTCCACTTCTAGTTGAAACTAATTCATTTTTAATTGTTTTCTTATTGAAACCACTTAACCCATGACTAAACACTTTGACTAGTCAACCTTCTTCTAGGAGCTTCTAGAATAATTTGACTTCTTTGACCTTCTTGACTTCTTTGACCTTCTAGGGACTTCTAGATAACTCATGAGGGTTCTCCAACTTCACAAGGCCATAAATCTATAACCGTGAATATTTATGTGACGTTCCACATATCCCTGAAAATGGCATGACGAGCATTATCCATATAGAATAGTCTCACTTGAAAATTCATTGATCTTCATTACATTATTCCTCAATCAAACTCTACACTATTGGGGATACCAAACCACTTAACCATTTGGACTTCAGAAAGCATCTTCCCATGAGGGATTTCACCATAAGGGGACCACTTTGGAATTCATCCATTTGGTTCTTCCTATCAACCATGAAATGACATCAATGATAAAATGATACAATAATGATCAACCTTTACATTAATGACAACACATCACTATGACACCTCATGACATCATCCCTCTGACATCAATTACATCAATGACCACATGATCCAAGAATCAAGAGATCAATGATACAACCACATTACTAAGATAATACTTGACATCAACCCTTTGACATCAATGACAACATAATGAAATGTCTGTTAATACTGACAAAACAAAAGTCATGATGATTAAATCCAATAAGATGACATATGATACTTTTGTATATGACAACGAAAACTTGGAGGAAGTGACTTCATAAAAATATCTTGGAATTGATATTCACCACAAGTTCAATATGAATTATAGCGTTGAGAAAAGGATAAATGGAGGATGGAAATATTATTATGGGATTGATTGTAAATCAGTTGATCTTTGGATATGGGATAAAATAAAATTACTCTTTGTGACTCTTGTTACTCATGTTATTCTATATGGATTCAAATTTTGGGGATGCAGTGTCTTTCGTGAGTCATGGAGAAAGATAAAGCAGATCCAAAATAATTTTATAACCTATAATATCAAAATTAAAGGAAATACACCCTATTCTATCCTCCTCTTAGAGGCAAGCCTTTCCCCCATTGAGAGAAAAACTATGACTATGAACCTTTTGTATAAGAACAATTTAAACAACATGGAAGACAAGAGGCTTCTTAAAATTGCTTCAAACTCCATCCAAAACCACCTTTGACTCAAGCGGGGATGGCATAAAGATGGCAAAATAATGATACTATTAAAAATATTATTAAATCAAAACTTGAGGAGAAAATGTGGTGTGAAAAAGAGTTAGAGGAAAAAATAAAATTAAGTTATTATAAGGAAGTAATCAATGCTAATATAGAAGATAAAAAATATCTCTATGTTTTAACAAGTGTAAAGAAAAAAATAAACATCGCTAAAATAAGAACAAACTATCATGAGCTCCATAGTGAAGTAGGGTGTTGGTCAATTCCTAAAATGCCATGGGATGAAAGAGTGTGTCACCTTTGTGACACTAAGAGGGTTGAAGATGAAAATAATTTTCTCTTAGATTGTCCATCCTATACCCAGATTAGATCTCAATTTCAAAATATCTTTCACACTACCAACCTTCCTAACCTTTTAACTCAACAAAACTATGGTGATTTTCTAAAGCTTCTCTTAATGATTTTCGAGCACAGAAACAAAATTATAAAGAATTGCAAGTAATCTGTTACCTTCTTAAGGTCCTTTAGACCAATTTGGTCCCAGTGGACATTAATTATCACCATCATACCGTTACATTATTTATATAATCATTATATTGTTAGGACATTTATACATTTTTATATGAAAAACAAATTATAATATTAAATTTAGAAAATGACTATTATACTATAAAATGAATATTTTAATAATATTTATTTAATTTTTTATTATGTTTAATATAATTTATATTATTCAAATTTATATTGAAAATAATAAAAATGATTTTTATTTACATTAATGTTATTAATAATACTATATTATTATTAATGTGGTTTTTGTTAGTATAATATAATACTATAATAATATAGTTGTGGTTATAGTTAGCTAAATAATATTATACTAAAAAATATTATTAATAATATAACATTATAATATTATAGTTGATAAGGTTATGTTGGATTCTGACATTTCTTAATGGTTATTTAGGATTGCAACTTTCATATTTCCTTATTAATATTATGTATTAATATTATAGTTGTTGTTATTGTTGGCTAAATCATATTATACTAAATAATGTTATTAATAATATAAAATTATAAAATTATAATATTATAGTTGATAGTATTATAATATTATAATATTATATTTGATAGGGATATGTTGGATTGCGACATTTCGTAATAGTTATGTTGAATCACAACATTCATCTTTTCGTGTTAATGGCTATGTCACATTGTGATATTTATCAAAATGTTTCAATGTCACATAACATTGAGAACATCACAATTAAACATATCCATATTATAAAGTAAGCCAAAAATGAATGTTACAATTTGACATAACCATTGAATAATTCCACAACCCAACAAAACCTTTGATGATCATTGTAATGCGACAAAACCCCTAATAAATATCATAGTGTGACATCACATTTGATTAATGTCACATGTAACAAAACACTTAATGAACATCGCAATGTGACATGACATTTGATGAATTTTGGAATGATGCAAAGCCATTAATGTGGCAAGATGAATGTCTCAATCTGAAATAACCATTAAGCAATGCAACAATTTCACATTATAGTTCACTAAATAATATTATACTAAATAGTAATATTAATAATATAAAATTGTAATATTATAATATTATAGTTGATAGTATTATAATATTATAATACTATATTTGATAGGTTTATGTTGGATTGCAACATTCCTTAATAGTTATTTCGAATTGCAACATTCATCTTGACACATTAATAGCTATGTCACATTGTGGAATTTGTTAAATGTCATGTCACATTGCAATGTTCATTAAGGGTTTTGTGACATTGTGACCTTCATCAAATGTGATGTGACATTGTGACATTCATTAAGGGTTCTGTCACATTACAACGTTCATCAAGGGTTATGTTGGGTTGTGACTTTCTTTAATGGTTATGTCAGATTGTGACATTCATGTTGGTTTACTTTATAATATGGATATGTTTGATTGCTATGTTGCTCAATGGTTGTGTCAGATTCAGACATCCATCTTGGTGACTTGTGTCAACTTCCTACATTCATTATGGTTATGTCGCATTGTGGTGTTAATAAAATGTGATGTCACATTGTGACATTCATCGAGGGTTATGTTGGATTGTGACAATCCTTAATGTCTATTTCAGAATTTTACATTCATCTTGCCACAGTAATGGTTATGTCACATTGCGGTGTTCATCAAAAGCCATATCACATTGTGATGTTCATTAATGCTTTTGTCACAATGTCATGTTCAACAAAATGTGATGTCACATTATGACATTCATCAGGGTTTTATCACATTGCAACATTCATCAAGGTTTATGTTGGGTTGTGACATTCATTTGGGCTTACTTTATGTTAAATTTTTATCGTCCTTAATATTTATGTTGCATTCCAATGTTCACCAATGGTTATGTTGAATTGAGTTTTGTTAAATTTGGTTTTCCATAACTCACATCCCTCAAAAGTTATGTTAAATTGTAACATTCACCTTCACTGACTTATGTAAAACTTTTGTGTTTTGAATCATAAATGGTTATGTTGCATTTTGACGGTCATCAGGGCTATCTCACACGAAGTTTAGTTGACTTTGGTTGGCCATTGTTTCTTACGGTTAAATATGGTGTTTGATTGTGGTTGGCCAATGTTAATGGTTTAATAATATTATTAATATTGTAGAGTTTATCAAAGGTGATGTCACTTTATGACATTCATTAAGGGTTTTGTCTCCTTGCAATATTTTTCTTGGGTTACTTTGGATTACGACATTCAAGCATGATTATGTCACATTGCAACATTCATCTCGGCTAAGTTTGTGTCAAATTGTTTTGTTTCTTAATGGATATTTTAGATTGCAACATTCATCTTTCCACATTAGTGGCCATGCCATATTTTGGCATTCATCAAATGTTGTCTCACATTGCGATGTTCATTATGGTTTTTGTCGTGTTGTGAATTCAATCAAATGTGATATAAAATTGTGACATTTATTAAGGGATTTTTTTGTTGCATTACAACATTCATCAAGGGTTTTGTTGGTTTGTGACATTCTTCAATGGTTATGACAGATTGTAATTCATTTTGGATTACTTTATAATATGGAAATGTTTGATTGTCATGTTCCTCATTGATTATGTGACATTGAGACATTCATCTTGATTGATGTGTGTCAGATTCCTACATTCATGAAAGGTTATGTCGCATTGTATTGTTGATTACATTGCAACATTCATTGAGGGTTATGTTGGATTGAAACATTCCTTTATGGTAATTTCATATTGCCACATTCATATTATCGTGTTAATGGCCATGTCACATTGTGAACTTCATCAAATCTCATGTCTCATTGCAATGTTAATTAAGGGTATTGTCTCATTGTGACATGAATGAAATGTGATGTCACATTGTGACATTCATAAAGGATTTTGTCACATTGTGACATTCACCAAGGGTTATGTTGGATTGCAACATTCCTTAATGGTTGTTTTAGATTGTGACATTCATCTTGCCACATTAATGACCATGTCATGTCACATTGTGATGTTCATTAAGGGTTTTGTCTCATTGTGGAATTAATGAAATGTGTTTTCACATTGTGACATTCATTAAGGGTTTTGTTGCATTACAATGTTCATCAAGGGTTATGTTGGGTTGTGACACTCTTCACTGGTTATGTTAGATTGTGACTTTCATTTTGGCTTACTTTATGTGAATTTGTTGGATTTTCTAATGGTTATTTCAAATTGAGACATTCATCTTGCCACATTAATGGTTGTATAACATTGTGACAATCATCAAATGTTGTGTCACATTGTGATGTTCATTAAGGGTTTCATCGTATTGTGACATTAATAAAATGTGATGTCACATTGTGACATTTATTAAGGGTTTTGTCGCATTGCAATGATCATCAAGGGTTTTGTTGGGTTGTGACATTCTTCAATGGTTATGTCAAATTGTAACATTCATTTTGGCTTACTTTATAATATGGATATGTTTGATTGTGATTTTATCAATGGTTTTGTGACACTGAGACATCCATCTTGGTTGAATTGTGTTGACTTCCTACATTCATGAATGGTTATGTCACATTGTCGTGTCGATCAAATGTGATGTCACACTGTGAAATTCATAAAGGATTATGTCACATTGCAACATTCATTGAGGTTATTTTGGATTGCGACATTCTTTTATGGTTATTTTGGATTTCAGCATTCATCTTGTCATGTTAACAACTATGTCACATTGTGTCATTCATCAAATTTCATGGCACACTGCGATGTTCATCAAGGGTTTTGCAAGGGTTTTGTTGCATTGTGAGATTAATGAAATGTGTTGTCACATAATTGTGACATTCATAAAGGATTTTGTCACACTACGACATTCACAAGGGGTTATGTCAGATTACGACATTCATTAATGTCTATTTTGGATTGATAAATTCATCTTACCATGATAACAACTATGTCACATTCTGGCATTCATCAAATGCCATGTCACATTGTGATGTTCATGAAGGGTTTTGTCGCATTGTGGCATTCATTTTTGTTGCATTGTGGCATTAATTAAATGTGATGTCACATTGTGACATTCATTAAGGGTTTTGTCTCATTGCAACATTCATAAAGGGTTATGTTGGGTTGTGACATCCTTCAATGGTAATGTCATATTGTGACTTCCATTTTGGCTTACTTTATGTGAAATTGTTGTGTTGCTTAATGGTTTTCTAGGATTGCAATGTTCATTTTTCCATGTTAATGACTTTGTAACATTTTGGCATTCATCAAATGTCATGTCACATTGTGACATTCATAAAGGATTTTGTCACATTGCAACATTCATTGAGGGTAATGTTGGATTGCAATATTCCTTGATGGTTATTTCCAATTGCAACATTCATCTTGCCACATTAATGGCCATGTCACATTATGACATTCATAAAATGTAATGTCATAATGTGATGATCATTGAGGATTTTTTCACATTGTGGTATTAATGAAATGTGATCTCACAGTGCAAAATTTATTAAGTGTTTTGTCACATTGAAATGTTCATCAAGGGTTATGTTGGGTTGTGAAATTCTTCATAAATGTTAGATTGTGTTTTTCATTTTCACTTACTTTATGTGAAATTTTTGCGTTTCTTAATGGTTATTTTATATTGAGACATTCATCTTTCCACGTCAATGAGTATGTAACATTGTGACAATTATCAAATTTCATGTCACATTGAGATGTCATTAAGGGTTTTGTTGAATTGTGACATTAATCAAATGTGGTGCAATATCATGACATTTATTAAGGGTTTTGTTGCATTGCAATGTTCATCAAGGGTTTTCTTGGGTTGAGACATTCTGCAATGGTTGTGTTAGATTGTAACATTCATTTTGGCTTACTTTATAATATGGTTATGTTTAATTGTGATGTTCTTAATGGTTATGTGACATTGAGACATCCATCTTGGTTGAATTGTGTTAGCTTCCCACAATCATAAATAGTTATGTCACATTGTGGTGTCGATCAAATGTGAAGGGTTTTATCGCATTGCAATGTTCATCAAGGGTTATGTTGGGTAGTGACATTCTTGAATGACTACGTCATATTTTGACTTTCATTTTGTCTTAGTTTATGTGAAATTGTTGCCTGGCCTAATGGTTATTTCAGATTGAGACATCCATCTTGCCATGTTAATGTCTATATAACATTGTGTAATTCATCAAATGTTATCTCACATTTCGATGTTCATTAAGGTTCTTATCGCATTGTGACATTAATCAAATGTGATGTCACATTGTGACATTTATTAACGCTTTTGTCACATTGCAAATTCATCAAGGGTTTTTTGGGTTGTGACATTATTCAATTGATCCAAGTGGATATCGGTGTCCACCCACCTTTTCCAACTGGCTCAAAACAACTTTCTAGAAATTTTGATAATTTACTATTTTTAGCAGTTTTCGGGTCCTGAACTTCCAGAGCCGTTTTGAGGCCCTAAATGACGTTTTTTGGGGTATGTTGCAGTTGAAAATTTTCATCATGAAATTTTGTGCAATTGTTGTAGTCCTTGGATAGATATTTCCAATGGGCTATCATACGCCTAAAATAGAGATCGTATGCAAAAGTTACGACCCTGGGAAGTTGATGTACTGACTTACCCAAACGGGGCCCACATGACTTTTGGCACTTCATCTCCTAGGGTTAGGTTTTTGGATCTTTAGGGTTTTTGAAGCTCCTGTTTATTGTAAAAAGGCCTGGAGAGCCTCATTTTAATAATCTTCTTGCGAATGAGCACAACTGTCACATCTCTTCTCAGAGATAAGCCACCACCATTCCAGCGAGCTTGTTTTCTGCTGCATTTTACAGTTTCAACTTATTTCCTTATTGAATAGAAAACCAGTTTTACTATATCTCTGTTATTCTTTGTTAAGCATCTGATAATAATCTGTAGTCATTTTGTTCTTCTCATAAAATATGGATTAGTGGTATCAGAGCGGTCTTCTCCTTGTCATCTTAATGCATGTACCCAACGAGGTCGGAGTACAAAGAGTTGGGTCTCGAGCTTGTTTCTCTTGAGGACAAAATCTCTCGCACACCCAAGCGACCTCTCATGGATGGAGAAAATAAAGATGATGGGATAGGAGATCCTTTCAAACTGTTGATTGAGGAATCCCTCACACAATAGAGGAACAAGATGATGGATAATTTCACGCAAATCCTTCGATAGCTACCAACAGGCGATGCATCTTCTTTAAGCGGAGGCACTGCCCCTTCAAGGTACAAATAAACTTCTATATTCCTATATTTGAAGGTCATATAGATGCATATGCTGTAGAAAAGTGGTTGAATCTACTAGAAGGGTATTTTTCTGTCCATAACTTTTCGAATAGAGAAAAGATTACTTTTGCACTCCTCAAAGTCGTTCCCCATGTCAAAGATTGGTGGGAAACTTTTTGTGAGAAAAAGGAAACAAAGGAACCCTCTTTATTTATAGTCACGGCCACCTGGGAATTCTTCATGGATGTTATTAAGGAACAATACTACCCTGTCGGAAGTTATGATGACTTATATACCAAATGGACCACACTACGGCAAGAAAGAGACCAAGCAATGCCAGATTTCACAAATATCTTCCATACCTTACGCACCAAGATGGGTATCAAAGATTTAGAGCAACATCTAGTGCTCAAGTATCGTGGTGATCTTCATAGATACATCCAGACCGAAATGGAATTTCTGGACATCTCATCCTTGGGTGCGGCCTATCGATATGCCATCAAAATCGAGTAGAAGCTCATACAAAAGACGCGACAATTTGGGCCGGGGAACCCCTCACAAAAAAAGCCAGGAAAGGGTGGCCAAAACCCACAGAAAAAAGGATAGAGAAAAGATGGATAGTATCAGGACAACCAGTCCAAGCCGCAAGCAAAGAAGGACACCGGAAAGACAAAGAAAGTTATCAGGAAGTGGTGCAACTTCCATAAGATCCCTTAGCATATTACTGCTGACTGCCACTCAAAGCAGTCGTTGGTGGCCGAAGTGAAAGCCTCTAAATCAGATGCGGGTTCTGACTCTGAGTCAAAACTAGAAAGGGGAAGATGGATCATTGAAGCGGAATCTAGTGCCACCATCGCTACCACAAAGATACAACAGGGTGAACCAGACGAGCTAGAAGAAGGAGAGTGCCTCTTCATTCATAGATGTGGGTAAATGGCACCCCACTGCACTTCATCATTGATAGTGGTAGCCAGAAGAACCATATCTCAACAGAGTTTGTCAAGCAACTGGCCCTGCCGACAACGCCGCACCCACAACCCTACACCATTGGATGGCTCCGCTAAGGAAGTGATCTCCACGCCAACCAACAGTGTCGACTATCGTATGACATCAAGCCCTTCAAAGATGAGGTATTGTGAGATGTTTCTCCTCTCGAAGTTTGTGATGATATTTTGGGCCAACCTTATTTATGGAAACTTCATGTTGTATATGAGTCTAGGCCTTGTAGTGTTATTATTACTTTGAATAGGAAATTGTACAGGATACCTGAGGTTGTTCCACCTAGTGCTATTTCCTTAATCTCTGCTAAGAAATGCAGGAAGGTCATCTCTCAGACGGGGAAGTTTGTCTTTTTCATGATTCACTCTTAGAATGGGAGAAAGATCACAACCACATCCAGGGTCTCTGCAGCTGACCTGTTAAGGTCCTAACCCGCACATAGGTAGATCAATGTATTCAGATGTAATAAAGGTCAATATTAATAAGGCCTTTCAATAAAATAGAATAAGGTGGATGTAAGAAGATCTAATAGAATCTTCCTCTTCTAGAAGGATCTTCCTCTAGATGTTTCTCTTAATAGACATATTTAGTATAAATAAGGGTCGAGGGTATGAAAACCCTAGCTTGAATATTATTGTAACAGAGCATTGCTCAATTGGAGGTTGCCCCCTCGAAGAGGCCCGTGAACATTGATTTCTGAATCAAAGTGCTATTTCTATTGTTATTCTTATATCATTTCTATGTTATTGTGAAGATTATGCTGGATATTTTACTGTTATTCTGCCATTTCTAGCATTTTATTTCTGCTCTGCATATTTTATATATTTGGTATCTTGCAAGTGGTATCAGAGCACTTTCCTTGGCAGAAATTGTGGGTATTTTTTTTCAGGGTAGAGACATATTCTGGCATCTTTAATCCACAAATATCTGTCATTACACACATAAACCCACGATTGAGGGATTCATACATGCAAAAAATACAAGTGGTTCTTAAGCGCACATCTGTTGGCCACCCTTGTAACCCCTGTTGATACCCCTTCGAGTGGTAGCGCATCAGACAACACCTGTGTATGGATCAGCCTAGATTTTCTGAAGCCCTCTTTAGATAAACCTATCAGCCACCGGACTGCTATAGTGTCACCGAGAACAACACTCGGGAA
>SNQJ01S0026691.1:19783-33895 GCA_010110895.2 Picea sitchensis | reverse complement strand
GAAGGATCCATTTGGCTCCAGCCAAAAGTAGTTTTGGACCAGCATGAGCATCGCCTACATCAGAGAACCATCAAGGAAGTTCTAGTACAGTGGAAAGATATGACTCTAACAGATGCCACTTGGGAACCAGCTACCATTCTGCAATAGTTTCCACATCTCAAGCCTTGAGGACAAGGTTGTTTTTAATGGGGCGAACATGTTAAGGTCCTAACCCGCACATAGGTATATCAATGTATTCGGATGTAATAAAGGTCAATATTAATAAGGCCTTTCAATAAAATAGAATAAGGTAGTTGTAAGAAGACCTAATAAAAGCTTCCGCTTCTAGAAGGATCTTCCTCTAGATGTTTCTCTTAATAGACATATTTAGTATAAATAAGGGTCGAGGGTATGAAAACCCTAGCTTGAAGATTATTGTAATAGAGCACTGCTTGCCTGGAGGTTTCCCCCTCGAAGGGGCTCATGAACATTTCTTTCTGAATCAAAGTGTTATTTCTATTGCTATTCTTATATCATTTCTATGTTATTGTGAAGATTATGCTGGATATTTTACTGTTATTCTGCCATTTCTAGCATTTTATTTCTGCTCTACATATTTTATATATATGGTATCTTGCATGACCTCTCCACACATCAAAAGCAAGTAGATAAGGTCATGGAAGAATACTCGGATATCTTCTCCTCACCTACCGGGGTACCTCTGCACTGCCAGGTCAAGCACCCCATCGATCTGACCCCCTGTGCACCACTGCCCAATGGGCCAGTCTATCGTCGCTCTCTGTTAGAGAATGAGGATATCAAGTGATAGATCCAAGAATTTCTCTGCAAGGGGCACATCCGTCCCATCTCATCACCTTGTGGGAGCCCAATCATGCTGGTACAGAAGAAAGATGGAACTTGACAACTTTGCATTAATTACCGAGCTCTGAATAAAATCACAGTCAGAAACCAGTACTCGATTCCCTGAATCGACGACCTCCTTGATCAAATCATGGGGACCAAATACTTCAGTAAGATTGAATCTAAAGTCTGGCTACCACCAGGTCCTGATAGAAGAAACAGATGTATGGAAGACCGCCTTCAAGTCAAAGGAAGGCCTTTTTGAATGGTTGGTCATGCCCTTTGGTCTGACAAATGCTATAAACACTTTTATGAGGATGATGAATGATACCCTATGACCATTCACCAATACTTTTGTAGTGGTGTATCTGGATGACATTCTCATTTACAGCAAGACTTGGGCTGAACACTTGCAGCATATTCAACAAGTTCTGCACACCTTGCGGCAGCACAAGCTATACGCCAACTTGGAAAAATGATCCTTCGGCATGGAAAAGGTCCATTACCTAGGCTACATCATTGATAAAAATGGTGTACATGTGGATCCATCCAAGATCCAAGTCATCCATGACTGGCCAGCCCCAACCTCACTCACTGAGATTCAGAGCTTCTTGGGCCTTGCCAATTTCTACCGCAAGTTTATGTTGGGATTCTCCCATATTGCATGGGCCCTCATCCAAATAACTAGGGTGGTGGTAAGGATAAATTTGCATGGGGCCGGCCCCAAAAACAAGCGTTTGATGATTTGAAGCAGTGTTTGTGATCAGCCTCAATACTTTCACTACCAAACCTACAAAAGCCCCTTTGAGATTGAGACTGATGCTTCAGACTATGTTGTGGGTGTCGTTCTCATGCAGCATGACCACCCTATCAGATATTGTCCGTACGTACCCTAATTATGACAAAGAAATGTACTCCATTGTGCAAGCCTATCGCCAGTGGAGACATTACATTCTTGGGAGGGAGATACTCATCCACACTGATCATAAGTCACTGCTACAAACACAAGGAAAATTGCAAAATGACCGTCATCAAAAGTGGTCCACATACTTGTAGCAATTCCACCTCAACATCAAATATAAAAGAGGAAGCACCAACCGCGTTTTGATTCCCTCAGCAGACCACTAGTCGCGGTGCTCACCATAGTGCTATACTATTGTGGCCATGATACCTCTGGATGGCCCCAACTTTATGAGACAGACTAGGACTTCACCACCACCTACCAAATGTTGGGTGCAAAGGCAGTTGTTGATAATTTCCATCTTCAGGATGGGTTGTTGTGTCGTCTGGGCCATATCTATGTTCCATCAAGCGAGCGAGAGAAGTTGATCTAGGAAGCCCACTATAGTCGGGTTTCAGGACACTTCGGCGTGGAAAATACAGTGGCGATGCTACAAAAATATTTCTACTGGCGGAAACTTTGATAGGAGGTTAACAAGCATATCAGGTCTTGCATTGCCTATGTTATTGCCAAACCAACCACTAAGAAACAGGGCTTGTACACCCCTCTTCCTACTCCTGACAGGCCATGGGAATCCATCTCAATGGACTACATGTCAGGCCTCCCTTCCACCAAGCAAGGAAATGACTGTGTTTTTGTGTTTGTTGATCGCTTTTCTAAGATGGCGATTTCGGTTGCCTGAAAGAAGAGCATCACAACAGAAACCATTGCTAAGCTCTTATTTGAACGAGTCTGGGTACATTTTGAAATCCCACAAACCATTGTCTCAGATCGTGACAGTCGATTTCTCAGCACATTCTGGTCGAGCCTCTAGTCACTGCTGGACACCAAACTCACCAAATCCACGGCCTTTGACCCCGAAACTGATGGCCAAACTGAGGTCGTAAATCAAATGGTCGTGCATATCCTGCGCATGTATAATTCCAAGCACCCTTGCACATGGGATGAGAGTCTTCCCTATGTCCAACATAGCTACAACCGAACCCTTCATAGCTCAACTGGCCACAGCCCCTTTCAGGTGGGGTTGGGATTCCAACCATTGGGTCGCATAGATGTTGCACTTCCCCTTGCGGTCACCTCAACGGACTCCTCTCCTGCTCCAACTGAGGCTGACAAAGCCACTTGGTTCATTAAGATGATCCAACACATCCACCAACAGGTTCATGATATCCTACAGAAGTCCAATGACAAGTACCAGCAATGCCATGATCAACATCGGGTGCCACATAAGTTTTAGGTGGGCAACAAAGTTTGGTTGTACTTGCAGAAAGAACGCCTTACAAGACCCCATCGGAAGCTTCTCCCACTCCATTATGAACCATACACCATCACCAAGGCTGTGGGGGATAATTCTTTTGAGCTCAACATTCCTCCTTTCCTTGACCTGCACCCAGTGTTCAACGTGGACCTCGTTCGGCCTTATTTCCCACCATTATTGGACACCTCAGACGTAGCAGAACAACTGACACCAACAGAGCTCAACCCCGAGTGCATACAACAGGCATCCAATGATCAGATTGTGTACACATAGATCAAGGGCACTTGACAACAAAGGATCCAGCTTTATCGAGTCGTCAAAGCAGGGCAGCTCTTGCACCAAGGCAAGTGGCTCACCCGGGGCCAAATTCAGCAGCAATTTCCTCATCTGATGGAGGAACTCGACACAATGGAGACCATTGCTTCCTAAGGAAGGAGGATTGATCCAGGTGGATATTGGTGGCCACCCACCTTTTCCATCTGGCTCAAAACAACTTTCTAGCAATTTTGATAATTTACTATTTTTAGCAGTTTGTGTGACATTCATTGAGGGTTATATTGGATTGTGACATTCCTTTATGGTTATTTTAGATTGCAACATTCATATTACATTGTTAACGACTATTTCACATTGCGGCATTAATCAAATGTAATGGCACATAGTGATGTTCATTAAGGGTTTTGTTTCTTTGTGAGATTAATGAAATAGGATGTCACATTGTGACATTCATAATGTATTTTTTGGATTGTGACATTAATCTTGTCGTTATAATGACCATGTCGGATTGCAATTTTCATTTTGGTTTAATTTTATGGAACTAACCTCTCTAACCCTTCACATAGGTAGAATAATATATTTCCATGTAATAAAGGCCAATATTAATAAGGCTTAGCAATACGGAAGAATAAGTCAAATGTAAGAAGACCTGATAGAAGCTTCCGCTTCTAGAAGGATCTTCCTCTATATTGTTCTTTTGGATATATAGATTTAGTATAAATAGGAGTATAGGGTATGAGAATTTTTATCTTGGAAATTATTGTAATAGAGCTATGTTCTACTGGAGGTTGCCCCCTCGAAGAGGTAAGTGAACATTGCTACCAGTAATAAAGGTTCTCTTTATGGTGTTATTCTAGTATTATTTTGATATTGATCTGGTTACATTATTTTTTTTCTGCCATTGTTTGTTAAATATTTTTGTTCATCATACTATATTATATCTGGAATATTACAAGTGGTATCAGAGCACTTTCCTTGGCAGGAAATTGTGGGTTTTTTTTTTGTTTTTTTTTTGCCGGGTAGACATATTCCGACATCTTAAAGATACAAAGATCTGTTGTTACATGCATAAAACCACAATTGGGGAGTAATACACACAGGAAATACAAGTTGTACTTAAGCGCACATCTTTTGGCCACCCTTTTAACCCCTATTGGTACCCCTTCGAGTGGTAGCGCATCAGACAACACTTGTATACGGATTGGACAAGATCTCCTGAAGCACTCCATAGACAAACCGATCAGTTTCCTAACTGCTATAGTGCCACTGAGAACAATACTTGGGAAGATACTCTCTAGTACCTGGGTAGTCAGGTAGTATGGCTAAGGGAACGGTCTGGACTCCTTAGTTGGTGCCTTGAGATATTGGGTTGAGTATTACTATTGGACCCTGCATGTATATCAAAGATCTATAGCATAGGGAAAACCTTTGTATGTAGACACCCTACATACCCTAACCCTTGGGATGGAAACATAAACAAAATAGACAAGATCTATTTCCACGCAACTATGCCTCCTGCATTCTGTTTACAAAATTACTTCACATTTCTTCCCGTTAAGAATTTGGGCATTTCAACACTGCATTATTCTTCGGATTGGAGTATAGCTCCTTATTTGAGCCCTATCCCATTGGATTCCTCTCTTTTCCCTGATCATAGTCATACCTATCATTTTTCAACAATTGTTTTTCCCGTAGACCCGACCCCTTTCTGACACCCTTATTTGGGCCTTACCCCATTGGATTCCCTTCGTTTCCCTAATCATTGTGATACCCTTCACCCATAACCCATTTTCTGTGTGGTCCCACCCATCCCTTTCCATTTTCCCTCTTCATCATGGCCCACACCCATAGCCAAGACTTGGAAGCCCCTTCAATTCCTTTTCCTCTAGTTTCACAGAGACCTAATCGAAAGTGAGGCATCTCAGTTCCAATATTGCCACCATCAATACAATCATGCATTCCTCCATAGATGCAAAAATGGAAACTATCAAACAGGACCTCACTACCCAACTTGCATCCTTCACTAACACGATCTATGCCAAGCTGAATATCCATGAAGACCTTACCTCCTCTGACCCACATTTTCACTCTGAAGGTGAAACTTCCTCCAATTCATAGACTTTTCAGTCCCATCCCTTTCAGTGTGACGTACGCCTTCAGCGTGTGGATGTGAACAAATTTGATGGCTCGGATCCCACTGGTTGGGTAACTAAAATGGAGCATTGTTTCTCTTTGTATGGCATTACAAATGAGTTGGACAAATTTCGGTATGGTGTTCTCCATCTAGATCAATAATGTTGGCAATCGTGGAAATGGAGAAAAAATTCCTGCCAAGGGTATGTGGCTTGGAAAAAATTTGTGGCAAATCTTTATGAACACTTTGACACTAACACCAACCATTTAGGTTGTTTGACAAAGTTGAAAAAATATGGCATAGTGGAAGAATTTTTAACATCTTTTGAGCAATTGGATTTCCGCATAGAGGGCATGTATGATGCTTTTTTTTTATAATGTTTAATCAGTGGCCTCAAGGATGAGATCTGTTCCCATGTCTTCATGGATCAGCCTTAGAGTTGGGTGGAAGTTACTAAAATTTCTAAGTAAGCACAAAAGGTTGTCTCTTCTCAAACCAGAAAACCCTCCTTTATTCCTCGCCCTAAACTAGTCACTCCCATTCCTCCTTCCACTCCACTAAAGATCCAGAAATTGACCAGGGTAGAAATGGATGAACGCCAACTCAAAGGCCTTTGTTATAATTGTGATGAAAAATATTTTCTTGGGCACAAGTGTAAGGAACAAAATATTTTTATGACCATCTCAGAGGATGTTTCTGAAGATGATGTCGAGGCCCCCCTGTGGCTCAGTCATTTGAACCCACTGACATGACCCCACCCTCCGACCCTCCTGAAGTTGAACTGGTCATTTCCCTGAATTATCTCACTGGATTCTCTACTCCCCAAACCCTCAAGCTAATTGGTTACATCAAGCATCGAAAGGTCATCATCCTTGTTGATAGTGGAAGCACCCACAATTTTATTCATCACCACATTACACAAGAAACTAATTACTATATCTGTGTAATCAATAATTTTGAATTCATTATTTCCAAAGGAGGGTCCATGAAATGTGGGGGGATTTGTGAAAATGTGTGTCTCCAAATTGGCCGGTACCACATGAAATCTCATATGTTTGATATCAACATGGGTGATTGTGACATTGTGTCAGGTGTTGAATGGCTAAGGAATCTAGGTCCCATCTCATGGATTTTAAGGAATTAACCATGCAATTAAACCAGGAGGGCCAACAATGTAAGTTCCAAGGCATAACAACAGGTCCCCCTGAGATCATCAGTTCCCATCACATGGAAAATCTCCTCAAAAAATGTCATTTTGACATTATTGCACAAATCCATTCCATTCACACCACTGAGACACCCTCTGTGTCACCGAACCTCCAATCCATCCTCTCAAAACATCAAGTTGTTTTCTCCACTCCCCAGGGACTTCCTCCTTCTTTTGGTGTTCATGATCATTCCATTCCCCTTGTCCCCGAAAACCTTCCTCCCAATGTTTGTCCCTATCATCATCCCTTTTCCCAGAAAAATGAAATTGAGAAAATTGTTCAAGAATTGCTCACCGCAGGCATTATCTGTCCTAGTATGAGCCCCTATTTTTCTCCTATGGTCATGGTCCTTAATAAATAAGGATCTTAACGCATGTGTCCTGACTTTCATACCCTCAACAAGCTCACCATCAAAGAAAAATTTCCCATTCATGTCATTGATGATCTCTTGGATGAATTGAGTGGTGCCCAGTTCTTTAATAAACTTGATATTCGTTCTGGCTACCACCAGATAAGTATGAAGGAGGCATACATTCCTAAGAATGCATTTCAAACTCATGAGGGACACTATGATTTTTTGGTCATGCCCTTTGGCTTTTGTTGATGCATGAGCATCACCATCATCATTGAAAGGAAGCTAGGCTGGAGGATAACGCACCGTCCAATGCATACTTAGGAGCTGATTTGGATTCCCAAAGGAGGAAGCGCCTTTTTGAATTTTGAAATTATGAAAAGGATGTAATTAATGACCTCTAAATGTTTGGTGGTTGAAGACATTCCCAAAGATCCTAGTGGATTGCAATCTCTTTAATGTATGGAAGGATTGTATAGATGTTGAGCCTCAATCCTTATCAACTTTGTAAATGCTCATAACTTCATAGCTATCCTAGAAGTAGGATGCTTAATTTTTATATGATAGAAGTAGGTAGTTAGTATGGAAGGCTCGAGAATCCCCTTAATGTATATAACTTGTATTACATGCCCATTTGTTGTTCTTGTTGTTGGGTTGTTGTGAGAAGAAGAGGAGAAGATTGTGGGAACTTTGTGTATATAATTTTTATTTGAATATAAGAAAAGAGGATTGCTTCAAATGCTTTGGTTTATCTATATTTGAGATAATTGATTGAATTAGGTTATTTTTACTGTGTTTTACATGGCCATGTATGTGTTTCATGTTTATGTGAATGAATCTTTAAGATTTGCATAAGTTTCAATTTCTTCTCTTCTGAAACATTTGGTCAAGGAGCACACAGTGCCCACACAAGGAGTGCACAGACTGGGACTCGTTGACAAGACTCTTAAGCTCAAGAGAGATAGAGAGAACTTTCATGGAGAGAGTGAAAGGTGTGCACATATACTCTTTCAAGTATAATATCTCTGTGAAAGACCCATGGAAGGAGTCCATGGGGCCGACACTGATAAAAAGTGTTGAAACTTTCTAAGGAAGGTGAGTGCAAGGAAAGCACACAGAAATTCCTTTAAGACTTCAAGTTGGAAAAACAATGCAAGGTGTGCACCAGGGTCTGAACCCCCTTTCAATCTCGAAGCTTAGGAGAAATAGCGTTCAAATATCTCGAAGGGAGGAAGAGTCATCAAAGACTGGAAAACAACAGACGAGATCCATTCGGGAAATCGCAGAAGAGTGGACAACCATTAGATCTGGATGAGTTGCACAAGAGTTAATCAGTGAAGTCCTTAGGACTTCGCATGTTCATGAGATTTGGAGTGTGGAGGCATTGGGACCCCCGAAGTCCCGAAGGCCAGAGCCACTCGTGGTCATCCATTTCCTGAGGGAACGTGTCAATAGATCGCGTACGTCGATGGACTAGCACTACGGAGGATATTATGAGTGGAGATTCAAGAGTGAAAGAATTTTGAAGGCCTAGAAGTTGGAATTCAATCCTGGTCGTTGATCTAAGTAGACACGTGGTGGGAAGATAGGCCCTTCACAAATTTGGCATTCATAGGTATAGTAAGTTGGAGGAGTCAGGGCTCTCAAAGTCCGAAGCCCTGGAGTTCATTGTGACCATTGATTTCCTAGAGGAGGAAAGTCATTGATCTTCGTCAGCAAAACTTACGGAATTAGTAAGTCCGGAAGGGAGTGGGTGTTGAGAATCCTCGAAGACCCAAAGAATGGAGTTCATTGGAGATGTCCATCATTGAGGACACAAGTCGCCAACTCAGGAGATTGAGGGATCAAGAACTTCATAGGATTTGTGGAGTGTTTGGTGTAGAGGTTCCCGGAGGCCATATTGAGCCTTAGCCTTCGATCAACGAAGGGACACGTGGAGGATGGATCTCAACTACTCGATTTTAGCCTTCATAGGGTTACAAAGAGCTGCAATGGGAAACCACCTGGACTTCCGAAGCCCGAAACAAATCTAGGTCATCTATCTTCCAATGCCCGAGAACTATTGATTTGTCACTGACATATGTTCATCAGTTTGCTACTCGAGAATATCTGGAGGGAGGCATTTTGAAAACCCCCAAATCTCAGAAAATCGAAGACTTTTAGGACTGTAGATTGCGGTGGAGATATAGAGCTGTTGATCCCACATGGAGTTCGACACTCCATTAATTATCCGATCGAGAGGAGTGTGTTATTTGTTTGCTGATACTCTCGAAGCTCAGAGGCTCCAAAGTCCCAAATTATAAGAATTTTGAATAAATATCCCACAGTTTCAAGCCCAGGGTCACGTGGACTTCATCCCTAACCGGTCAAAGCCCTATGAAAGGAAATTGGGCCAGAAAGAGAGGGAAAAGACCTGTGGAAGTGAAATTGAATGTTCGGTGGGAACTTGTGAGTTGATCCAGCTCCTGAATTGGACAATCCTTAGACTAGGAGGTCAAGTGGGCCCAGGAGTTGGTGGGGGTCTTCGTCATTTGTAATTCTCCCTCCACTTTCCAAAGCCTCATGAATCATGTCTTCCATCCTTTTCTCTGTCATTTTGTCTTATTTTTATTTGATGATATCCTCATCTATAGTAAAACTTGGACAACCCATCTTTCTCATGTGGATCAAGTTCTACATCTACTTTCTCATCACCAACTTTTCCTCAAAAAATATAAATTTGCTTTTGGAGCCTCAGTAGTCAAGTACTTGGGTCATATTGTTGGCAAGGAAGGTGTCAGGGTGGATCATAAGAAGATTGAAGCTATACAGGATTGGCCTCTCCCAAAGACTCTCAAAAGATTGCATGGTTTAGGGATTTAACAGGATATTATCACAAGTTTGTTAAGAATTATGGAAAGATTGTGGCACCTCTCACTACTCTCCTTAAAAAGAATTCTTTCACTTGGAATCCTGCAGTTGATCGGGCCTTTCAAGCCTTGAAGGCGACTATGTGCACCACTCTAGTTCTGGCCCTTCCTGATTTCACAAAGACCTTTGTCCTGGAATGTGATGCTTTTGGGAGAGGAATTGGAGCAATCCTTATGCAAAATGGTCGGCCTTTGGCCTTTACCAGCAAGAAAATGTCAGAGCGACATTTGGGCCAATCAATACACGAAAAGGAAATGTTGGCTATTCTACATGCAATGGATCTCTGGCGCCCTTATCTATTGGGGAAGTTCTTCCAAATTAAGAGAGATCATCAAAGCCTCAAGTATTTTCTGGAGAAACTCCTTTCCTCCCCGGAGCAACAAAAATGGGTGACTAATCTATTTGGATATGATTATGAGATCATTTACAAGAAAGGCAAATACAATGTGGTTGATGATGTTCTTCCAAGAAAATATGAAGATAAAGGGTCCCTTTTTTCCCTCTCCTTCATTGTACCATATTGTCTCCAAGTTGTTCACCGGGAATGGTACAAGATCCCAAAATTTTGCATATGATCCAAAAATTACATGCCAATTCTCTAGTTTCCCTAGGGTACTCTTGGCACAATGATGAGCTTCACTGCAAAGACCATTTGTATTTAAGTAAACATTTACAACTTAAATCCAAGGTACTTTCTGAGCTTCATGCTACACCCATAGTTGGGCACTCAGGATTTACCAAAACCTATTACCAAGTCAAACGTTATTTTTTCTAGTATGGTATGAAACATGAAATTCACACTTTTGTGGCAAGATGTGATGTTTTTCAATGCAACAAGGGAAAAACAGTCAAATCTCCTGGCACACTACAACTGCTTTTGATTCCACCTGCTATTTGGAGGGATATCTCTATGGATTTTATTGTGGGATTACCTAAATCAAGCAATAAGTCAGTCATCATGGTGGTCGTTGATCGTTCCAATTATGCTCATTTATGTTCTCTTCAACACCCATTTACCGTCTCCATTGTGGCTCAAATTTTCATGGATCATGTCTTCAAGCTTTATGGCATGCCTCATTCTATTGTTTATGATCGATATCCCACTTTTACCAGCAATTTTTGGCAAGAACTGTCCAGGCTATAGGGCACCCAAATGCATCTCAGCACAACTTATCATCCCCAGACTAATGTTTAAACTAAAGTTGTCAACAAGTTTTTGGAAAAATATTTGCGGTTTTTTGCATATTAAAGTAAAAATGAGTGGGCTCAATGGTTACCACTAGATGAATGGTGGTGCAACACTTCTTACCATACAACTACTCGCATGAATCCTTTTGAAGCAGTATATGGGAAAAATCCACCTTCATTTATCTCATACCTTCTAGGTGTCTCGAAGGTCTAGTAGGTTGACCAAACACTTACAGTTCATGAGGCTATTCTTCGCACCCTCAAAGAGAATTTTGTCATTACCTAGAATCACATGAAGCAAGAGGAAGATCATGAAGCAAGAGGAAGATCAAGGTTTCTCTGAATGTCAATTTGCTGAAGGAGACCAGGTGTTTCTTTGACTACAACCTTATAAGAAAACTTCACTCAAGGCCGACCATTGTCAGAAACTAGAGCCCAAATTTTATGGTCCTTATACCATTCTCAAGCATGTGGGACATGTGGCCTATCAATTAGCTTTACCTGATCATTCTAAGCTCCATCCTATTTTTCAAGTCTCCTACTTAAAGAAGGTGATTGGAACTAGGTGCCAAATTCAAACCAGCCTTCTCAAGTTGGATGAAGAAGGCTCCATCTGGGTACAGCCACAAGCAATTTTGGACCAGCGTGAGCTTCATCTTCATCAACGCACCATCAAGGAAGTGTCATTCCAGTCGAAAGATACAACTACAATCGATGCCACTTGGGAACCAACTACCATTCTGCATCAATTTCCTCATCTCAAGCCTTGAGGACAAGGTTATTTTTAAGGGGGAGGGCATGTTAGGGACCTAACCTCCCTAAACCCTCACCTAGGTAGAATAATATATTTCCATGTAATAAAGGCCAATATTAATAAGGCCTAGAAATAAGGAAGAATAAGTCAAATGTAAGAAAACCTAATAGAAGCATCCGCTTCTAGAAGGATCTTCCTCTAGATTGTTCTTTTGGATAGATATATTTAGTATAAATAGGAGTATAGGGTATGAGAAGTTTTGTCTTGGAGATTATTGTAATAGAGCTCTTCTATACTAGAGGTTGCCCCCTCGAAGATGCAAGTGAACATTTCTATCAGTAATAAGGTTCTCTTTCTGGTGTTATTATGGTATTATTCTAATATTGATATGGTTACATTATTGTTGTTCTACCATTGTTTGCTAAATATTTATGTTCTACATACTATATTATATCTGGAATATTACACTTACTTTATGTGAATTTTTTTTGTTTCTTAATAGTTATTTTGGATTGTGACATTCATCTTTCCACGTTAATGGTTGTGTAACATTCTGACATTCATCAAGTGTCATGTCACATTGTGATGTTCATTAAGGATTTTGACACATTATGGCATTGATCAAATGTGATGTCACATTGTGACATTTTTTAAGGGTTTTGTCAAATTTCAATGCTCATCGATGGTTTGGTTGGGTTGTGGCATTCTTTAATGGTTATGTTAGATTGTAATATTCATTTTGTCTTACTTTATAATATGGATATGTTTTATCGTGATGTTCTCAATGATTATGTGACATTGATACATCCATCTGGGTTCACTTGTGTCAGATTCATGCATTCATGAATGGTTATGTCGCATTGTGGTGCCAATCAAATGTGATGTGACATGTGACATTCATAAATAATTTTGTGATATTGTGACATTCATCGAGGGTTATGTTGGATTACGATATTCCTTTATGGTTATTTCATATTGCAACATTCATATTGATGTGTTAAAGGCTATGTCATATTGTGACGTTCATCAAATTTCATGTCACATTGCAATGTTCATTAAGGGTTTTGTCGCATTGCGACGTTAATGAAATGTGATGTGATGTTGTGGCATTCATAAAGGATTTTGTCACATTGTGACATTCAAGGAAGGTTATGTTGGATTGCGACATTCATTGAGGGTTATGTTAGATTGTGACATTCCTTAATGGTTATTTTGAATTGTGACATTCATCTTTCCACATTGTCATATTGTAGTGGTCATCAAATTTCATGTCACATTGTGATGTTCATTAAGGGTTTTGTTACAATGTGACATCATTAAGGTTTGTATCGCATTGCAATGTTCATTAATGGTTATGTTTGCTTGTGGCATTCTTCAATGGTTGTTTCAGATTGTGAATTTCATTTGGATTAATGTGAAATTGGTGTGTTTCTTAATGGTTATTTTGGATTGCAACATTCATCTTGCCACATTAATGGTTGTGTAACATTGTGACATTGATCAAATGTCATGTCACATTGCGATGTTCATTAAGGGTTTTGTTGCATTGTGATGTTAATCAAATGTGATATCATACTTCATCATTTATTAAGTATTTTTTCAAATTGCACTGTTCATCAAAGGTTTTGTTGGGTTGTGACATTATTCAAGGTTATTTCAAATTGTAACATTAATTTGGGATTACTTTATAATATGGATATGTTTGATTTTGATGTTCTCAATGATTATGTGGCATTGAGACATTCATCTTGGTTGACTTGTGTCAACTTCCAACATTCATGAATGATGGTTATGTTACATTCATCAATGATGGTTATTTTAGAATGTGACATTCATCTTAGCAAATTTTATGTCAAATTACTACATTCCTTAATGGTTTTGTTGCATTGTAGCATTTATCAAGGGTTATGTTGAATTGAGTTTGGTTGACTTTGATTGGCCATAGATGACATCCCTCAAAGGTTATGTGAAATTGAAAATTTCATCTTCATTATACTTATGTCAAACAACTATGTTACCAAATGGTTATGTGACATTGTGTCGGTCATTAGGGTTATTTCACATTGAATGATGAGGGTTTTGTCGAATTGTGACATGTTTCTTAGATTATATTGGATTATGATGTTACTTAATGGTTATTTCATTGATTGTATGAGTATATATAATATATGAAAGGTAAATCCTCAATTAATAATATAATTTTGAATATGTTTGACAATTATGGTTGACCA
>SNQJ01S0026690.1:160529-200101 GCA_010110895.2 Picea sitchensis | reverse complement strand
AATAGTCAAACTTGCTAATGAGCAAAAGAAAGAACACATAATCATAATTTAAACGAAAGTAAACAGTTGATAAAAATTAACGTTTTTGTTTAAATTGAGATTTCTATGCTCGTTTCTAAATTTTTACATATATTCTTGTAATGAATGTCTCAAACTATAGTGAATGTCTTAAGTTTTTCTGAAAGCAAGCGAAGGTATGGAACAATTTGAAAAGGTTGATTCTATAGCTCATTATAATTATCAAGATTCTAACGGGGGCCCTTTAAATTTTGTAAAAAATTAGGGGGAGTTGTTGGGGCCCAACAAAGCTGGAAGTGCATTGGCATAAACGTCAATCTGCAATTCTTGAGTGGGTTTCGTCGCGGGATGGAATTTGTTTAAGATGGTTGTGAATATTTGATTGGAATCTTTGACCCTTTATTTTGGGGTCATGGTGGCTGTGAATAACTCGGCCATCAGGTCTCCTGTAGTAGTTTCTTCTGCAAATTTGTCTAGAAAATCCTTTTGGAATTTAGTCCATCTAGTTATAGATCCTACCGGAAAATTCAAATACCATGTGGAAGCAGAGTTTTCAAACGTGTAGGGAAAAATTCTACATACTACGTCTTCATGTTGAATGTTCATAAGTCTGATCGCAAGTATGAATTTCTTGATATGGTCTTCAAGTAAGCCTGAAGCTTCAGGGTCGTACTTGCCCAGGGATGGCCACGGCATCTCCATCCAACCAAGGTTGGTTGTCTTGAAGTGGAACTTCTCTTTCCTCCTCACGACCATTGTTCCCTTCCATATCTTCAGAGTTGGATTCAAGATCTTCTTCTTCCAAAACGTCGTTGGGCTCGGGGATATCGCCGGCTAGCGTTTTGAGGATGATATCAAGAGGTTCTTGGATTTCGGTGATCGCAAAGTCTATTAAGTCTTCGATGGAATGTACGAAAACTTCGTCGGGAGTTCTAACCACCGGTCTTCTTTGTTGTTTTATCCGAGGGAGGATGGGAGTTAAGGAAAACACATCGATCTGTCTGGCATAGGCTCTGGTGATTCTCCTGAATTGATTCACTTCCTCGTGAGGGAGGGCGTAGGGTATTTTAGGGTGAAAATTTTCTTCCTCAGACTTGGGCGAGTTACCCACTTCTGGAGTACTCAGTAAGTGTGGGTTGTCTATTGGATGATCAGCCATGCATGTGGACCCATTACGAATCTGTAAGTTGATTGAAAAGTTACATAAGTTATATATTCAATCATTCATTCTCAGGCCCTCCTTCTAGCGCCAATTCTGTTGATGGGGTCTAAATCCCCTGTTTCAACAGTAGGAACCAAACCCGCCACCGAGGCCCAATTAGACTCTGTAACATTTGGAGTGGAATGGTTCTCCAGATCTTGTGATCTGGGCAAACTATCGATGGGCTTTGTGTTTTCTGGTGAAGGCTCTTCCTTCAATTAGGACAGTTCTTTTTTCGTATTTCTCTTGGGTGGGGCTGGTATGAGAGATGCGAGCCAGTATAAACCAACTTGACAAATAACAGGACAAAATTTTTAACTACTGGGAAGAGGTCGAGCTTGGGATAACCTGTTGCTCAAACATGCAAACAGTGATTCTATGCCACAGGGCCTAGTACTAATACATTAACCAAATGAGCATCCAACAACTGTGTGAGAATCTAACTAATAGAAAGAAAAACACATATGTAACCAAGATCATGGCAAGAAAAATAATTCATCTACCATAACATTCATTACATAACAACACAACGATTTATCTTCATCATTAAAGCGAAGAACATCAAAACATTGCACCAGATAACTTGATAACAAAATCGATTTCTCTTACTCATTTACTGCATCATTCTTGGAACGGGATAGGAAGTAATTCTTCTCAAACTCCAATCACATACATCTAATGAAAATAGCTTGTCTTTGGTCCAGAAGGACTTCTCAATTCATAACAGTCTCAAAATAATTATCAACAAACCAAAAATAAATAGTTCTTACAACAACCATCGACCCTTGACTAATCGGTCGATGCCTCNATTTATAATCTAAAATTCAACTGCAATTAACGGCTAAATACAATTTAGGCTAAACAAAATTGCCACGTGGAGTGATCATCCAACAGTTTCTTTCAAAAGTCCACCTGAGATGTCTCTTAAAAAGGGTAGCTTCTTTCATATTCAGACCAGCTGATAAACAAATCTTCATAGGTTTGAGCCCATGGGAACCTGTGTTGTTCCATAGGGGAAACATATACTCCTCTGATATCCACTGCATGCATTCGGTACTTTACCAAACTGGATTTCAGTTGTTGCAGCATGGCTTGAGCTCTGATTTGGTGTCTTGCGAATTGTTGCACTTTCCCTGGCTTTGCATCGGTGACCTTTGCGCACTCTTTGGCCCAAAGCGACACTTGTATGGAGTGTGTCTTGAACACATCTCTCAAGTTAGTGAATTCATCGAGGGTGTCGAATTCGGGGAGACCGACATCTTTCGTTACTTTATTAATTTTACCCCAATGTAAGATGACCGACATCTTTCGTTAATCTTTCATTACTTGGCCCATTTATTTTGGATTTCTCGGTGTGGGTCTCGGGTCATCTCCTCCCAGTATTCAACGGATTTCTTCATGATGTCGAGACTACTTTTTCCAACCAGTCGAATGCCATGATTTTCCTTTTCTCGACCCTGTTGGACCGCCTCAATGTATTCGAGTCTCTCTACTGCTAGTTGTGCCTTTTCGTACCACCTTTCCATCTCTTTGCATGTCGCGAGTGCCATGAGAGTATCCTCCTGGAACTCAACGATGTTCTCAGTTAACAGGTGCCCTTCCTTCTTGAATTCGTTATAAACTCCATTGAGTGGGTTCCGGACTCTCATCGTCGCTGTAAATATGTATAAGAGTGCTCAAGGGATTGGGCGCTTGTGTCTCTATCGAGATCCGACCTGTCTCTGGTTGAGTTGTCCCTTCTTCCGAAGGATCGATCGACGATGTTGCAGGTGCAGGGTTGCCTAACCTGTGGGTATTTTCGGGAACTGTGGACCTAAGATCATTTTACTTCGTCGAGATACTCTGAATAGCAGTTGAGGCTTCAGGTCCTATGAAAACATATGGGTCATCCTGCATCCGTTTCATCAGCAACTTGGTTTGATGAAGCAACAACATACCCCTTTCTCGTGTAGCTTGATCTTTCGAAAGATCCCTGATTTGCACCAGGGATTCTTGGTGAGTTCCCGCAGCTTCAATGTCTTCTTCGGGATCACTTATTTCTTCATCCAATTCATATGCAACTTCTCCTCCTAGGTGTCGGCTAATTTCTTGAACTGCCTGCTCCAGAAATGTTGCTTATTCTTCATGGCTCATAGCTCTAAACCTGGTTCCTCGAGGATCAGTTCTCCTGGATGGCACCATATTCCAGTCTTGGGCGTTTTCAGTAAATATTTCATCTTCGAACTGGTCGTGGGCATAGGGCCAACAGGATGATACCTGCGACGTGTGTTGTAGAACCAATCCCTTGGGATCGTGTTTGCGAAATCAACCAGTTTGGAACCGAAATTCCAATTGACCTAGACCGAGTTGTTTAGCATGCGCGGTATCTTTGACCATGCAAAATCCAATATGAAACCCATATGGTATGAACGCCCGCTTCTTGTCTTTTACTAAAGTTTCATTGTATCCTTGCAGGATGGTTTGATAGCAAATTTCCCCTAACACTATCCGGTTGGGAACATAAATGGTTAATAAGTGGGGTGCCCCTGTAGTGCTGAAAACCCTGATGTAGGTTTCTCGTTCATCTAAATACCAGTGGCCAATTTTGGTTATAACCTTCTTTGCTTCATCTAAAAATCTAGGGCATTCTTTCCTGAAGAGAAAGAAGTACGTGTGTGCAATCAATTGATCACAGATAACAGTATAGGATTTCTTGCACCTGTTTTCCCATAGGATGTTGAAGTATACATGGACCACGAGCTCCAAAGAGTGCCAATTCAGGTTCATCCCGGTGAAAGCGTTCCTGGCCCAGATGACGTCGAGTATATATGAGGCCATGTAGAAGGCGGGGGTATCTCCCTCCTTTGGCACCTGATCCTGTTTTATGCAGGTCCTCAACTTCTTGGAGATGATGGCACCCCAATTGAAGCCTGTGCCTAAAATGGCGACTGCAAATGCCAGAGGCATCCAAGCCTCTAAAAATCCGAAGCAGTCTTTCTCCCCATGTAACCTGCAGAGTAGAGCCATGAAATATATGTATGTTTCCCTGAGATTGGTTGTTGGATACCAGCCAGCAATCCAGTTTGTGAATCTTTTGTCTTCTCTCCACCAAGACGACATGATTTTGCTAGTATCGTGCGACGCATAGAAACTCAATACAAAATCAGTGCTCATCTTTAACTCAAAATTTTTGAGCTTATAGTAACTTTGCACCTCTAATGGAAAGAAGACTCCGACGCATTCGCTATTATCATCATTGATCAAACATTTTTGGGTGTTAGTGTGGTCAATAATCCACTTCAGGAGCTCGATGCAAGGAAAGACTGGAGACCGGCTTGCCACCATGTGCAGATAATCTTTGCGAATGTTGGGGAGGACTTCATTGTCGAGTTTCCTTGTTTCATGATCTCTATGCGGGGTATATTCGAGGGGTTCTTCTTTCTTGATTTTCTTGAAGACTTCTTCCCAATGAGGAAATGACATCTTTGCTCCAATGCTTGCCTCCATATCTCCAAAAGCTGGGGGCTAGAAAAAGGGCTCCTTGGTGAGTCTCTTAATGACAGACACTGGTTTGGGAGAAAATTCTAATTGTCTCACAACTTATGGGGAGGATCCTTCTCCTACTTATGATTCTTGCAACTTAGGGGCTCTCGGTGATTTCCTGTAGAAGGCTTCTTCAGAGGCATTGTTCCTACAATTTAAAATGTCATTTGAACATGCGTATAGAGCAGCATTGGGTGTGGAAATGTAATAATGAAATGCATGAAAACCATTAGCAGATACATACCTGTAATGCTTTCTATGACAATTGCTTAATACTCACTGAACTTTGGGCGTTTTCTTCCGGGTTGTTGGCTTCACTCTTCTGTTTGTTTTGAATTTCTTGTTGCGTAGAATGGGGCCATGCACAATGACTCGAATGGGATATAACTAGAGAGGTAGTACCAGTCATATCGATCAGTTAATACGAGTAATAAATGTAAATTCAAAATAAATTACCCTCGAATTTCTACAAATAAACCTTAACTAGTTGACGGCGGAGGCATGGGGGAAAATACATTGTATCGGTGGGTTTAACAGATCTTTTTTTATTCATGCACGAATTAGTAACTAATGCGTGATCTACGAATTAACTACCATATTTGAATGTGGTGTGTCTGACACATAAGGAGGTAAAACGTCTCGTCACGTCACATCACTCCGGTGTAGGGATCGGGGATCGGTTGTTTACTTCTTACCTCTGCTTAGTTTTCAATATTGCACTTTTTCCTGCCGAAACCAAATTTATCGGCCTTCGGAAAAATCCTTCCTGAGGTTGCTTGTGGGAAAGGAACGCTTTCATCGGCCGACGCCGATGAAGGTCAGTCCTCGACTACTTTGACTTTCCAAACAATTTTCACTGCCTTTATATTTTGTCGATGCCTAATTTCTCAAGTGAGTCATGGAAACTCTGGGTCGTTGATTCGTACAGACAGTCGATGAAGAATATTGAGTGATACCCAAAAAATAAAATGTTGATATATTTTTTAGGGTGTGTTGAGTTCTCAACACCGTCTTCTATGTTACACATTATGCATTCAAATGTTCTGAGCTATACAATTTGGTCATCGGGGCCTCGCATCTTCTGGGGAAACCTTGTCACCCTATTTTGGATCCTTGCATTAGCAGGTTCATGAAAACTCCAAATCCTAGTCATTGTTTCATATTCTGCCAATCATCGTACTTCTTTCTAGATATGCAACACCAAAGGTTTAATACTAAAATGGCATCATGCAACAACCATAAAAATCGTCGTTAATAAGAAAAAGTCTCGACAACCAACCATCCCTACAGAACTTTTCCAGAAACATGCAAAGAAGATCTTTCCAAGTAATGGCAAAGCTATTACAAATTTCAATGTATTAGCAAAAAAAAATCTCGGCTAGCGTTTCTGTGTTCCATACTTGCACACTTTTTCGATTGCGGGTTCCTGGATTAATGGCCTCAAAATTGTTTTTTGAATCTTCTGCGACCTCCAAACAGTGCTCGGAGTTCCATAATATACAATTTTTCTGGAGGAATGTATAAAAACTCTTAATTTTTCTCTTGTCCCCCCCTCTATTATCCCTTTGTGGTTCTATATTTAGTCGCAGCTATATGATCACGGCCTCATGGATTCGCAAATTGGCAACTCTTTATCTATATATTCACACCATGAACCTGACTGACCACGGTCCCTTTTAATACTTAGCCAATTATATGATCACCGAGTCCCAGGTTTACGGTATCCAACACCTATGTCCCCTATTCCGTCATATACATCTTGCACCCAAAGAACTTCTATGATCTGCAATTTATGCCTTTACTAGTGAGAACTCACCAAGGGTTCGAAAGGATTTGCATTAATAAGTGAACAGTAGATGTTCTTCTACGAGATACTTAGCCCTTTTTCCCTTGCCTTGTTCCCGTCTATTATTACTTTCTCATTATATACTTGGTCTCCTTTATATGATCGTGGATTCAGCATTGGCAGGCTAACATATCTTCATCTCCAATTTTATGCCCACAGTTTTCGGGTTGGCGCTTTCCAACTCTGCTTCTTCTTGTTTCGTGAAATACATCTTGCACTCAAAATTTCCGCGATCTACAATTCTACCGCGGACTCTTTAGTCATTTTTCCCTTTTCTTCTTCCCGTTTATTATCTATTTCTGGTTATTTACTTAGTCTCATTTCTATGATTGCATGTTCCAACGTTGGTGGGCTGACATATCTTCATCTTCATCTATATCCTCACATGACGAATCCGACCGACCGTTGTTCCTTTCCATACTTTGCCAATTTTATGGCCACACTTGCCGAGTTGGTGCTTTCGAACTCTATTTCTTCTTGTTCTATGATTTGCGGTATCCATCACTTATGTCCCCTGTTCGCGGTATCCAACACTTATGTCCCTTGTTCTGAAATATACATCTTGCACCCAAAGAACTTCTGTGATATGCAATTTATGCCTTTACTAGTGAGAAATCACTAGGGGTTCGAAAGGATTTGCATTAATAAACGAACAGTAGATGTTATTCTATGAGATACTTATCCCTTTTTCCCTTGTCTTCTTCCCATGTATTAATGCTTTCTAGTTATATACTTAGCCACCTTTCTATAATCGCGTGTTCTAGCGTTAGCGGGATGACATATCTCCATCTCCATCTATATCCTCACATGACGAATCTAACCGACCATTGTTCCTTTCCATACTTATCCAATTTTATGCCCATGATTGTAGGGTTGGCGCTTTTGAACTCTGCTGCTTCTTTTTCCGTGATATACGCCTTGCACTCAAATTTTTTGGGATCTACAATTCCACCACGGACTCCTTACTCCTTTTTCCCTTTTCTTCTTCCCGTGTATTATCACTTTCTGGTTATTTACTTAGTGGCCTTTCTATGATCGTGACTTCCAGCGTTGGCGGGTTGACATATCTTCATCTTCGTCTATATCCTCACATGACGAATCCGACCGACCGTTGTTCCTTTCCATACTTATCCAATTTTATGTCCGCGTTTGTTGGGTAGGCGCTTTCGAACTCTATTGCTTCTTGTTCTGTGATATACATCATGCACTCAAAAATTTTGTGATCTACAATTCCACCACGGACTCCTCTAACTCACAAGCTTCCCTCTACCACGGCTCACAAATGCTTCAAAGTATGTGTCGTTGCCTTCCATCCCCACTAACTTCCTGCCCTTCCTAATATACATTAGTTATGCTCTTACTAGTGACAACTAGACACACTGGTATGAAACAGTTGGCATCAAACCCTCTGCAATATACAAATTGACTACAATATTATGACATCATCCCCTCTTCCATGTTACACATTATGCATTCAAATGTTCTGAGCGATACAATTTGAATGTCGGCGCCTCACGTCTTCTGGAGAGACCTTGTGAGCCTATTTTGGATCCTCGTGTTGACGAGTTCATGAAATTTCCAATTCTTGGTCACTGTTTTGGGTTGGCGCTTTCGAACTCTATCGGTTCTTGTTTCGTGATATACATCTTGCACTAAAAATTTTCATGATCTACAATTCCACCGCTCACTCAGCCCTTTTTCCCTTTTCTTCTTCCTGTGTATTATCGCTTTCTAGTTATATACTTAGTTGCCTTTCTATGATCACGGGTTCCAGCGTTGGTGGGCTGACATATCTTCATATCCATCTATATCCTCACATGACGAATCTGACCGACCATTGTTCCTTTCCATACTTAGCCAATTTTATGTCCTCGGTTGTTGAGTTGGCACTTTCGAACTCTGCTGCTTCTTGTTCCATGATATACATCTTGCACTCAAAAATTTCATCATCTACAATTCCACCGCCGACTCCTCAAACTCGCAAGCTTCACTCTACCAGGATTCACAAATGTTTCAAAGTATCTATTGCTTCCTTCCATCCCCACTAACTTCCTGTCCTTCCTAATATACATTAGGTATGCTCTTACTAGTGACAATTGAACACACTGGTACGAAACAGTTGGCATCCGACCCTCCGCAATATACAAATTGGCTACCGGGTTCCGACATTGTCCCCTCTTCCGTGTTACATATTATGCATTCAAATTTTCCGAGCGATACAATTTGACCGTCGGGGCCTCACATCTTCTGGGGATACCTTGTCACCTAATTTTGGATCCTCGTGTTGAAGCGTTCACGAAATATCCAATTCTTAGTCACTATTTCGAGTTGGCGCTTTCGAACTCTGCTGCTTTTTGTTCCGTGATATACATCTTGTACTCAAAATTTTCGTGATCTACAATTCCACCGTGGACTCCTTACCCCTTTTTCCCTTTTCTTCTTCCCATGTATTATCGCTTTATGGTTATATACTTAGTTGCCTTTCTATGATTGTGGGTTCCATCATTGGCGAGCTGACATATCTTTATCTCCATCTATATCCTCACATGATGAATCCGACCAACCGTTGTTGCTTTCCATACTTAGCCAATTTTATGCTCGCGGTTGTCGGGTTGGCACTTGCGAACTCTGCTACTTCTTTTTCTGTGATATACATCTTGCACTCAAAACTTTTGTGATCTACAATTTCACCGTGGACTCCTCGAACTCGCAAGCTTCACTCTACCATGATTCAAAAATGTTTCAAAGTATCTGTCATTTCCTTCCATCCCCACTAACTTCTTGTCCTTACTAATATACATTAGTTATGCTCTTATTAGTGACAACTACACATACTGGTACGAAACAGTTGGCATCCGGCCCTCCACAATATACAAATTGACTACCGGGTTCTGACATCGTCCCCTCTTTCATGTTACAGATTATACACTCAAATGTTATGAGCAATACAATTTGACCGCCGGGGCCTCACGTCTTATGGGGAGACCTTGTCAGCCTATTTTGGATCCTCGTGTTGATGGGTTCATGAAATATCCAATTCTTAGTCACTGTTTCAGGTTGGCACATTTGAACTTTACTGCTTCTTGTTCCGTGATATACATCTTGCACTCAAAATTTCCGTGATTTACAATTCCACTGCGGACTCCTTAGCCCTTTTTCCCTTTTCTTCTTCCCATGTATTATCACTTTCTGGTTTTATACTTGGTCTCCTTTCTATGATCGTGGGTTCTAGCATTGGCGGGCTGACATATCTTCATCTCCATTTATATCCTCACATGATGAATCCGACCGACCGTTGTTCCTCTCCATACTTAGCCAATTTTATGGTCGCGGTTGTCGGGTTGGAGCTTTCGAACTCTGTTGCTTCTTGTTCCATGATATACATCGTGCACTCAAAACTTCCATGATCTACAATTCCACCGTGGACTCCTCGCACTCGCAAGATTCACTCTACCATGGCTCACAAATGTTTCAAAATATCTGTCGTTGCTTTCCATCCCCACTAAATTCCTATCCTTCCCAATATACATTAGTTATGCTCTTACTAGTGATATGCAAATTTCCCTCTAGACTGTCCTCATACCCTCTTTTGTGTTATGTGTATTGCACTCAAAAAGTTCTGAGACATACAATTTGACCCTCGTGCCCTCACCTCGAACAATTGTACCTTGTAACCCTATTTTGAAGCTACTTTTGCCCGTCCATGTGACCTCCATACTTGTTTCTTAGTATGCAATTAGAAACCTTTCATGCTAACCACTGACCATGCAGGAACCGTCAACATTGTCATTAATGAGCGAAACGCTCAAGGAGATCTCCCATTATTACGCATTAAACCAAGATCTATGGAGAGTTATTTGTCCCTTTCGATTGTTCATCTCAAACACGGGTCATCACGTTGGCCCATTCAAGAAATCTACAATGCTTAATCTTTCATTTTCGTATCCGTCGTGTTCACATTTCTATGTATGCAATTACTAGTGTTTAATGTTAACAACGCATCATGCAACAACCATCGAAATTTTCATTAATGAGCGAAAGTCTTGAGGAGATCTCCCATTCATAAGCATTGGACCAAGATTTGCACAGCGTTATATTATCCCTCCCAACTTTTCATTTCATTCATCGTCTAGAGAAAAAAAATGTTCTTGTAAACTTATGGCAGCAGGTGGACAATAGTTTTGTGGAGATACAGTAAATATATTCAAACATCAAGACCAACACTTCTAGTGGTCCAGGGCATACTTTTGCTATCCATCCTGTTCCACCCAAAACAAAGTGATTTGGACCTCTGGAATTGCTCGTGCAGACTGCGTCCTTGAGGTTTTTGACTGTAAGGAGGTGGTCTCTTGGTGCGCCGAAAAATATATTCCAAGCCAAAGAATTATTCCACTACACGACCATTCTCTTGTTTCTTTGTCACCTCAGGTCTTCCGCAAGATGTTAAAATTGTCGAAGCCAAGATTGACCTTCATAGGACAAGACTGCAAGCAGTTCCTATAAAAACATGATAACAGTTTGGAAATCTTATCCAAGTTCCTTGAAGACTCGACAACAGTTCCTGAAGATATCACAAAGTTGTAGGTAAGTTCCTTTAGAAATCCATTCTGGGAAATTGCTTGGTTGTTTACAAGAATAACGGGACAGGCATCCACAATAAGCATTTCCCATATAATTATTTATATTTTGTACTTCATAGTCAAGGAACAATTCATTTTCTATTGGGGGAAGCTAATTTCCATTGAGATCTGTTCCCAGTTGTCACGATTCAAAGAATCGAATAAATTTTATATGTCATCCTACTTGATTTTTGCAATAGTTCATTGTAAACTGTCTCTTTCCAAGAAAATAAAATGTGGATTCGACCCAGTAACATTCTAGTACTAGGCCCTATGGAGACACAAGACCTCCCATTGTTTTTATGAAGTTTTTAATGACTTTGTCTCAGTTTTCAAATATTTATTGTTAGGGAAGGATGCTCCGCGGATGTCTGGCCAGGAAACCAAGTTTATGAACAGGAAGGGCACACTTGAACAAAAGGAAAATCACAGTCTACTAATGGTCTTTGGCTCCAAGGGAAATCTTTCTTTCCTTCCATTCCACATCACAGACAAGATGTTTGTTGCAGAAATAGCAAGGCAATACAACCATTGGTTGCATTTTTTCCATGACAAGAAAGAAAAAACAATTCATTCCTCTGCCCTGGAAAGTCAAGGACTTCATGTGCATAAATGTCAACAAGAGTGACGAATTTTCCAGCAATTTCAAGAAATTGAACCGAACATATGTTGAAAGGCTAAAAGGGTTCAACTCTAATGGGATTTTTCGAGAACATTTATTGGTAGTTGGCTTTAGCATCTCTTTTATCCATAGACACTTGATCGAAGATAGGGACAGTGATGACAACAATCCTTTTTTTGGTGATTACGATGTAGAGACATTGCAAAGCGTGACTGAATTGTACAGACAACAGGGAAAAGTATCCAGTGAGAAGAGTACCCAGTCCCCCGCCAGCACTCCTAAGAGCACGACATAACGGAGCATCGCTTCAACGACCCACCCAGTAAGAAAGAAACCCATAAATATTCAAATGGAGGAGGAGATAAGAACCCTCCTCGCATAACAATTGATAGTTCTCACAAAATTCCACTGAGGAAGAACAGAAAAAACAATGCAGGGCAGGCGAACGAACCCAAAATTGAAAGTGAATAGTTGCAACTTGAAATTGAAACTAAGCACATCCACAAATTTGGTTCTTCCGCAATGGAAATAGCTAAGATCGAAATTTTTGATGAAGTTTAATCCTTCGTATTCCAGAGCGTTGTTTTTGACAGCCAATCTAAAAATATGGTCATTGACAAGAGAGATGTAACAAATAGGAAAGGAAAATATCGTATAGAGATTAACTTTAGGAAAATGCGGTCGTCCCAAATCTCCCTATTTCACCATGTAACCGGTGATTCTCTTGATGATTTCATTCAAGGAATTGAAGCGGAAAATGTCAGACTGAAAGACCACCTCAAGGAATTTGAGGAGGCTTTCATTGCTACCCCAGAATTTTCCAATCCTTTAGCAAAAAACGTGCCTACTACTACTGCATCTAAGATGAAAGTATCATCTACCCTCCTTGCATCGTCTAGATTCCTTGTAGAGAATAACATCAAGAAAAGAATGTAGCTAGTTACTGAAGCCTGAGAAACATCACAAAATATAGTTTCCTTCTGAAACAGGGAAAATGATTTGCTCGAACATTTGCAAGTGAATTTAAAAAATGATCAACGTTTCTGTGAATAGGTGCTGACCCCTTTTTCCAACCATGCCATCAACACCTCGGAAATGAAAATAAGACAAGAGAATCTCCCCTCCCCAAAGCGGACCAAAAACGTAAAAGCATGTTGGCAAAAGAAAGTTAAGAACCTGGAGCTCATTGTCAAATCATGTAAACAAGCCATATTAGAAAAGGAAGAATTATTCACAAACTTGATCTAAATAGACATAACCGGAAGTACCAACGAGGTTCAAGACCCAAACTTAATTCTCAAATCCTTATCAATGACCAAAGAAGCCTTCGATGAACAACTTGATATTTTAAAGGGGTTGTCTTTCGAAAAGTTTTACGGCATAGTTGAACATTGTGTAGATGAGCTCAAGCGCTGGGTACGGGACTATTTGGCACACAATGAAGAAATTGAACAGAGTCTGCATATTATTTCAATGGATCTAAGGAAATTAGAAAACAACCTTTACGACATAGAAATCTGGGATGAAATCAGCATGGCCCCCATGAGAAGCTACATTGAAGAATGGTTCCAACGAAGAATGGACAACCTCATCCAGGAAGGGAAACAACTGGTTGATACGGTTCCATTGACCATCGACGACAGCAACAAAAGCGCATCTACTTCATAGTAAGTCTATATTGTCATCTTGTTTTCTTTATCAATCCAGTTTTTATACATCTTTAAATAAAAAATTGTAACCAAACACTCATAACTTCCAATTTCTTCTTTTCAGGTTTTCCTCTCTACCGTCGCACACTTCTTCTTTCGACATTCCTAATTCTTGTACTTATTTCTTTTTATGGCCTGTGGGAGCCCCAATCCCAATCTATATGACAAACGCATTTAAATTTCCAGAAATATGTAACAAACATTATTATTTTTTGATAAATTTCAAAGAAAACTAATTCAGAAATGCCTTTGTTGCAAGACGTTATTACTATTTGATGTAACAGACATTATTAATTTTTGATAAATTTCAATTTTTTGTGTCCAGGAACCTTTGTTTCAATAAAACTAATTCAGGAATGCTAAATTTTTTGTGTCCTATTGTAAGCTATTTTTATTTTTTTGCAAGATGTTATTAAAGAAACCTAATTCGGGAATGCCTTTGTTGCAAGACATTATTACTATTCTATTGTATGCTAAATTTTTGGTGTCCAGGAACCTTTGTCCCTAGGGAAAACATGATGTAACAAGAATTATGTCACAAAATATTTTTATTTTGATGAGTGTTTTGATAAATTTCAATTTTTTTGTGTCCAGAAACCTTTGTTTCAAAGAAAACTAATTTGGGAATGCTAGATTTTAACATACATTATTAATTTTTGATAAATTTCAAAGAAAACTAATTCGGGAATGCCTTTATTGCAAGACGTTATTACTATTTGATGTAACAGACATTATTAATTTTTGATAAATTGTAATTTTTTTGTGTCCAGGAACCTTTGTTTCAAAGAAAACTAATTCGAGAATGCTAAATTTTATTACTATTCTATTGTATGTTAAATTTTTGTTGTCCGGGAACCTTTGTCCCTAGGGAAAACATGATGTAACAAGCATTATGTCACAAAATATTTTTATTTCGATGAGTGTTTTGATAAATTTCAATTTTTTTGTGTCCAAGAACCTTTGTTTCAGAGAAAACTAATTTGGGAATGCTAGATTTTTTGTGTCCTATTGTATGCTATTTTTTTTTTTTCCAGGAATCTTTGTTGATGTAATAGACATTATTACTATTTTGTTCAAGACATTATTAGTATTCTATTGTGTTTGAATGTTTCGAACAGAAACAGAAGTATGGAAACCTCAACCCCTCTACTTCTTCCTCTTGCAAATTTCATTTCAATGGTGAGGTTATAGAAGGACTCTTTGCTTGTGTTTAGAGAATCATGTAGCTTTCCTGTACTATCAAATTTAGATACTAGGAACCTTTGTTGATGTAACATTGTATTAATTTTTGATAAATTTCAAAGAAAACTTATTCAGGAATGCTAAATTCTGCATGGATACCGCATGCAATTCAACTTGCTTCCCACGTGTCTGTACTCGGTCACATTTATTCCCATTCCAACGTGGCAGGGACTACACTGCCATGCAACACTTGTTTGTTGTTGGAATTATGCACACTACCTTGATTGTTTATAAATGATTGTGTTCTACCACAGTATGTTGAATGCATGGTTACTATTATAGATATTGTTTTCTTGAGTTATTAGCATGACATGTTCAACTTGTTTCCTTGATTGTTTCTTTGGCCTTTCATGAATATGCTTAACCTCCTACCAACCAATTTTAATTTTAATGTTTTATGTATCTATCCTTTCCTCATAGATATAGGATCTGAACCCAAAGGATTCCCTTTTGTCCAATATGATATGATAAATATCATACCTCCATGAGTCATCATCATAGAATATTTTTTATATTATGTGTTTCCTTTTAGGTATCAATTACACTAAATAAAAATTTGAAAGGTAGTGAGAAATAAATTTTATGATACTTAGGATGAAAGTGTAATTTATATGTGTTGAACATTTATCTAACATATTAAGGAAAATATGATTGGGGTTCGAAGGAAATGCAATCTATAGGGTTTTACTTGTATGCCATAAACTATACTAAATTTATAATCTTTGGATAGAAACCAATCACACACTTTCATATCCTCATTCAATTGTAAATATTCCTACATTACATAAGCATTCTAATGGAATGTTCACCTTTCATAAGGAAAAAAAATGTATACATGAATTTATCAACATATTGTTTGAACCTTTGATTTTGAGCATGCAATCTTACTAAGGGAGACCATTCTGTCAAAATCTTGTGCTCACACAATTTATTAACTTTATTCAGTCCCACGTGTTCAATCCTTTTAGACTGATAAAATACGACTAAATATGTATGCCAAGTATGTTTGATATCTAAAGATGTGTTCCTTATCAAAGAAAAACAATTGTTCATGAATGCTTCGAATAATACATGAGACTCATTAGAATTATTAGGAACTAGGATTCATGTTATACAAAATATTTCTTGGATTTTGATATTTATGGCAACAAATTTCTTTGGAAAGTATGTCATTTTGTTAATAGAGTTCCCTATAACATAACAAATAAATCTATAATTCAATGTAATTTCCATATTTGTGTGCAAGGCATACTACTTAATATATGTGTACTAATTTATGGAATGGATGATGCATTGCATCCATCACCAGAGGGACCTATTTCATCATCTATTATATGGATATTAGATTAATTCTCAGAAGAGTTGATGTATCTATTACTTTCACTGATGGTTTGCTCAAAAGAGCTTGAATCATGAAGAGAATCTGGGTTCTTGGATTGAGTCTTTTGAAAGTAAGAAAATACATCCTTATGTTTTGATGTTTTCTTTCCATAACTGTTGTTTGACATCTCACTAAAATTTTCACAATTACAATTTCAAATCGATCTAGAAACCAAAAGTGAAACCTGCATGAGAAAAATAATATAAAATTAGTCATCCATTTGGCAAGTCAACACAAATACAAGAGATATATCAATTTTAAGAACTCAATTCTTCTCAATGAGTTACAAAACCAACAATACTTATCTAAAAATAAATCACTTCAGCATACACAGTATACAGAACTATTGATCTACTCCAATCACTGATTCACTAACCCAAACAATCACTCGCCATGACCTGAAGCGTCTGCTATCCTGGAGGGTTGAGGTTGGGTGGGCTCTATCACTAATCAAAATGACACTTGTGCGTAGAAAGACACAAGAAATTAGCATTGGGAAACAGGGTGTTGAAACACCATGTTTCAACACCAACTTGTAAAAATGATTTAAAAACACCATTAGCTCAAAAATTTAAACACAGAACTATTGATCTACTCCAATCACTAAACCAAACAATCATTTTCATGACTTGAATCCTTTGTTATCCTAGAGGTTGGGTGGGGTCTATCACTGGTCAGGATGACACTTATGAGTGGAAACACACAAGCAATGAGCATTAGGAAAACGGTGTTGAAACACCGTGTTTCAGCACCAGCTTGTGAGAATGATTTAAAAACGACCAGGTAATTTACTCAAACTATGGGTGAGCTCAAAAACTTAAACATAGAACCACTTATCTACTCCAATCACTAACCCAAACAATCACTCGTTATGATATGAAGCCTCTGCTATCCTGGAGGCTAGGTGGGCTCTATCACTGATCATGATGACATTTGTGCGACGTGCGTGGAAACACACAAGCAATGAGCATTAGGAAAATGGTATTGAAACACCATGCTGAAACATCATGTTTCATAACCATCTTGTGAAAATGATTTAAAACGCCCAGGTAATTTAATAATTTATCCAAATTGTAGTCTTTGAGTAAGCTCAAAAACCGAAACACGTAACTATTGATCTACTCCAATTGTAAATCACTAACCCAAAAAATCACTCATCACGACCTGAAGACTTTGTTATCCTAGAGGGTGGGTGGGGTTGTGTGCTCTATCACTAATCAGGCTGACACTTGTGCGACATGCGTGGAAACACACAAACAATGAGCATTGGGAAAACAGTGCTAAAACACCTTGTTTCAGCACCAGCTTGTGAGAATGATTTAAAAACACCCATGTAATTTATCCAAACTGTGGATAAGATCAAAAACTTAAACATGTTACACAAAACTACTAATCTACTCCAATAACTAACCCAAACAATCACTCGTCATGACTTGAAGCCTCTACTATCCTAGAGGTTGGGTGGGCTCTATCACTAATCAGGATAATCCCTACTAGCATATGCACTTAATGAATGCCCTATTAGAACGTTTTAGAAATTCAGAATTTAAACTTTAAAAGTTTTTTTGGTTTGTATCCTTAAAATTTCAGATAAATCAAAGAACGTGTTCAAAAACGTCGGAGCACCGAAATACCAAAGAACTTGTGATCATGATAAATAAGACACTTAGAAAACGTAATTACTTAAAACAAGTTTAACAAATCATGATTAACGATAAGTTATTAAGTAATCACTCCATAGATTCGGCCTTTGGGAGATATCTATTGTCTTGCAATCAAAACCCCTGAATGTCGAACTGTCGAAGTACTACTGCTCACTGAAAATCGGTTGATGAGTCACAGGCCACTTGTCAAAAACTTCATTTTGGCTGACATGTGGCACTCTTTTTGGGCATTTTTGTCAGATCATTCGCACTTTTTTAGGTGACACGTGTCACTCATCTTTTTTCATGACACTTCATCGAAAGTGATGTCATCACTGCCACATCACTCCCAGAGATTGTTCTTCGAGAGAGTCAGATAAATCAAAGAACAGGTTCAAAAACATCGAAGCACCAAAATACCGAAGCACTTGTGATCATGATAAATAAGACACCAAATTTAATTAATTAAAATAGGTTTAACTGGTTGTGCTTAACGATCAGTAATCACTCTGTAGATTCAGCCTTCGAGAGATATCTATTGTCTTGCAATCAAAACCCCCAAATTTCAAACTGTCGAAGTACTACTACTCACTGAAAATCGACTGATGAGTCACAGGCCACCTATCAAAAACTTCATTTTGGCTGACACATGGCACTCTTTTTGGGCATTTTTGTCAGATCATTCGCACTTTTTTAGGTGACATGTGTCACTCACCTTTTTGCATGGCATGTCATTGAAAGTGACGTCATCACTGCCACATCACTTTGGGAGATTTTTCTTCAAGAGATTAAGATAAATCAAAGAACAGGTTCAAAAATGTCAAAGCACCAAAATACCGAAGCACTTGTGATCATGATAAATAAGACACTTAGAAAACTTAATTAATTAAAACATGTTTAACTAGTCTTGATTAATGATAAGTAATCACTATGTAGATTCAGCCTTTAGGAGATATCTATAATTCTATTTTCTTTCAATCAAAACCCCTGAATGTCGAACTGTCGAAGTACTCAGTGCTCACAGCACATACACGCTCACAAACTCTCGGAGCTCCGGAGTTCCGAAGTCTCGAAGTACTTAAAAAAAAAGGTTTGATTATTTGTTCCGCGAATTCGGCCTTTGGGAGAGATACACTGTACAATGTACACCATGTTGCATTCAAAACTCCTGAATTTCGAAGTTCCAAAGTTTCAAGTAATTAAAACTAAAAGCAACCTTAAACCCTGATTCAATGATTAATCAAAAATATATATATTTAATAATTGATTAACTACTCCACAAATTCGGCCTTCGGAAGATATCCATTGTTTTTCTTTCATAACCCCCCAATGTCGAACCACCAAAGTACAGTGTACATTGTACAATGTACGTTATCTTAATTACATCTATTAATAATACACCCAGTTGGCTAGGATTAAAGATTGGGATAAGTTTTGCGACCACCAGGTAATAAATTTGACATATTTTGGAATGATTACTCTATCAATAGATTAATACAAAAATGTCAAGACATTAAATTTTGATGTAAATAAAGGCATATCAATTTTCAAGTTTCAAATCATTTCACCATTAGCATCTGAAATTTTTGAATTCAACATTGTGAGCTCACAGGTTTTGCTTCTCGTAGGAAGGTTAACTTCATCTTTCGAAAATCATGGTACCATGCAAAACAGGAAAGAAGCAATATGTATCGACTGTCGAATCAAAACCAAATGCAGATATACTCTCAGATACTACTGCTCGATTGATAGACACCACCAAAGATTGGAAACAAGTTTATGACATTTTGGAGCATGAACTTTCTAATTCTCTCTGTCTAGATGATTTAGTGGAAGAAGACAATGATACATTTTCAGCTAAGCTTGGACATGTGGTGAAGTCTGAATTACATAAAGTTGTTTCTTGGCCTAAACTTATGCCTTACGTCGATATGATAGGCTAGGCCCTAGAACACGTGGATATCCCAACAAGAAGCATCTTCAATCACTAGAATACCTTCGTCATCTCTTTTCGACCTAAGGATAATCAAGTAATGTATAAATTATCCTCTAAACCAAAATATACCTACAATTCAATGTTAATATTGAAGTTTGAGGATGAGGAATGCACTAAATATGATACAACCGTCTACAATATAGTGAAAACCTGGTGGAGTAATTTAAACAAGTTCAAATCTGATACCCATGGTATATATTCTACAGCATCCTGTGATGCTCATATCATGTATACTGATGCATGATGCTCTGTAGAATGTTCAGTAGGAAAAATATTGCACATTTTACTATAGAATGGGTTCCCATAATCCTTGAGGTTGTTGAGGGTTACACTTTTGATTGGGAAAAAATTTATCAGACAATTTAGCCAAGGAAATTGTGGAATACAAGATGATAAAGTCTAAAGGAGAACCTGCCCCCTTTTATATGTCTGCATTCATTATGGACGTAATTTGTTTCAGGACTCCATTTCCTCTCATGAATAAGAGATGGACTCTGACTATCACTGAGCCCATACATTTTTATCACTCATAATGTAGTAATCCATGTTCATGAAGCTATCTATGGATAGCCTCCCCCCCATAATTTCAGAACAAATCATTGGAAATTTGTGTGTTATCACGGATTGGTATGTTGAGGATTTTTTTTCTGATATCAGAGTGTTCGACTGTTACTTATCTATGCATGCTCTCCCCAGATTCCTACCTAATAGACTGGTTTGCAGAGAAGTAGCTTATCAAACACTCTAGGGAGGAATAACTAAATAATTGAAGGCGACACAAAAGAGAGTGGCCAACCTTTCTCATACAGGTTGGTGTGTTTTCGTTATCTGATTTTGGACATGCTAAGGTTGAATATTTAGCCTTAGAAGATATCAAATTGGTTGATATTGAGTATATAAGGCATGATCCTCATAGGGTGGTTGAAAAACATCTAGCTCAATTCAATATGAAAAGATATATACATGAATATTCCCCCTATGATGAAATTTTCAGAGGAGTAATGTCACACAATGAAGTTGAAAGAAGATTCCAAAATTTGCTTCAAGATTAACAGTCAGGCTTCCTCGATTTTCAGAAGCATAGAAGGAATAGTTTGTCCAAGGTCTTGCAGGGAGAAAAAAATCCAACTTTATAGGTGACAGAATTGACAGAGCCCAAGCAACATAGATTTCCTGAGGTCAAGGCTAAGGAAGGGGAGAAGAGCTCAAATACATTTATCCAAAGATGCAATAATATCAGTACCAGTTAAAGATGAGAAAAAATCATTTGAGGATTTGATGAATCACGGGCACTTTTCCTTTCTCATCGCCAAATACTGAAACTCCAATGAAATATGCCACAAACCTAGAAGGATGTATTGCACTCAGTTCTCCCATACCATCATTAACTCCTCTAGCAACAATTTTTGAGTTACGTGGTTCATATATTATTAATATAGATGACCTCACACCTATTCAACTTGAAGAAATGCCTCCATCAAATTTATTTTTCAATAGGAAAAGGAAGGATATCATAAGAAAGGAAGCTCGACAAAAAGAAGGAGTAATTACCAAAAAGCAGAAAATGATATATGATGGATAGGGACAGAGTGACCCTGGATTTGCAAAAGAATTTGTTGACTCATTCAGAGCCTTCACAACTGCTAACCATTGGTCAATGGATAATCTTACAAAAAAAAATGGAACAAAATATTCTTCTAGTTGAACAATTTCATAATGATATGCAACAGATGGAAATGACTGCCAGAAATAAAATCAATTTTGATACAGAGAAAATCAGACAAGGTTTTGAGCAACAGATAAAGTCGTTAGAAGACAAACTGGAATTAAGTGTTCAAAATCAATAGGTGAGAAATATTGTGCTTTCCCAGATAGACAAGTTAATAGATAAGTTGTTGTCTCGAATAACTTTATTTGAGAACACACGAATGGATATCACTGCATTTAAGAAGCAAGAATCTGAAATAAATGGAAAGTTGGAAACTCTCCAAAAAGACCTATACCAAAATATGGATATTATTCAAATACATTATCAAGTGATTAATAATTGCTTGAAGAATATTCATGAAAAGGAGACGGAAGCCTATACAACCAGGTCCAAATTCCAAGAATTCATAGTATGGAGACAAAAAATCAATGTACTTGGGCTTGCCCCCTTTTCATAGTATGAGAAGATAAAGGGAGAAATGGATTTAAAGGTCTGGGAAACAAACCTTCAAGAAATTAAGAAGTTGGCAAGAGAAGCAAAGGAAGCTTGTCTTAACACTCTCTCAGCTATAGAGATGGAAATGGCTAAGTTTGATGGCAGTGTTATCCTTGATACACTTGGACAAATAGAGATTGAAAGGAGCAAAGAGAATTCAAAGAAAAATAGAGAGAGTTTACAAAGTGCTATATAACAGGTAGATCATGTTGATTTACAAATGATAAATGATCTGTTGGTAAAACCAAGCTTACAACATTAGGTTACAACACAAGAAATGGTGAAAATTCAAGAGAAAATACATTTGGTACACAAAAAGGTTTTCGCATTTGAGTTGAATGCAAATGTTGAACCTTCCAAATTTGTTGTGTCATAAATGGAACTGCATGCTCAATTGAACAATCTGAAAAAACCAAGTACGTCCGGGAGAAATAGCATTGATCAAATAAAGGACAAGTGAAGTGCCAACAAATCGAAGAAATCTCAGCAAATTCAAAAAAATATGCATTGCATCTTTTAGTTTTGATATATTCTATTTTTGAGATCAAAGAATGTGGAATGTCTAACTACTTTTGGTTAAGAAATTTTTGTATAAATAAACAGATCTAAGATCTATTCAAGGCTTCTTCTTGCTAAATGTAAAAGAGAAAATCAACTCATTGAATATCAATAGAAAAGAGAAGACGGAGATTTTGCGTCTCATTTTTCTTGAGTTATGTGCTTTCCTTGTATTTCCATTTTCTTGATGACACTCGTGAGTGGAAACACACAAGCAATGAGCATTGGTAAAATGGTGTTGAAACATCGTGTTTCAGCACCAGCTTGTGAGAATGATTTAAAAATGCCCATGTAATTTAATAATTTATCCAAACTGTAGTCTGTGAGTAAGCTCAAAAAATGAAACACAGAACAATTTATCTACTCCAATTGGCAATCACTAACCCAAAAAATCACTCATCATGACATGAATCCTCTGTTATCCTGGAGGTTGGGTGGGGTTGTGGGCTCTATCACTGATCAGGATGACACTTGTGTAACGTGTGTGGAAACACACAAGCAATGAGCATTGGGAAATCGATGTTGAAAGAGTGTGCTGAAACACTATGTTTCATCACTAGCTTGTGAGAACGATTTTAAAAAATCGAGGTAATTTAATAATTTATCCAAACTATAGTATGTGAGTAAGATCAAAAACTAAAACATGGAACTACTGATCTACTCCAATTGGAAATCACTAACCCAAACAATCACTCATCATGACATGCAACCTCTGCTACCCTGGAGGTTGGGTGGGGATGTGACCTCTACCACTGATCAGGATGACACTTGTGCGACATGCTTGGAAACAAACAAGCAATTAGCATTGGGAAAACGGTGTTGAAACACCGTGTTTCAACACCAGCTTGTGAGAATGATTTAAAAACACCCAGGTAATTTAATAATTTATCCAAACTGTAGTATGTGAGTAAGCTCAAAAACTGAAACACAAAACTATTGATCTACTCCAATTGGAAATCACTAACCCAAACAATCACTCATCATGACTTGAAGCCTCTACTATCCTGGAGGCTGTGTGGGGATTTGAGCTCTATCATTGATCAGGATGACACTTATGCAACGTGCATGGAAACACACAAGCAACGAGCATTGGGAAAACGGTGTTGAAACACCGTGTTTCAGCACCAGCTTGTGAGAATGATTTAAAAATGCCTAGGTAATTTAATAATTATCCAAACTATATTCTTTGAGTAAGCTCAAAAACGGAAACACGGAACTACTGATCTACTCCAATTGGAAATCACTAACCCAAACAATCACTCATCGTGACCTGAAGCCTTTGTTATCTTGGAGGTTGGGTGGGGTTGTGGGATCTATCATTGATCAGGATGAAACTTGTACGACGTGTGTGGAAACACACAAGCAATGAGCATTGGGAAAACGGTGTTGAAACACTGTGTTTCAACACCAACTTGTGAGAATGGTTTAAAAACACCCATGTAATTTATCCAAACTGTGGGTAAGCTCAAAAACTTAAACATGTTACACAGAACTACTAATCTACTCCAATCATTAACCCAAACAATCACTTGTCATGACCTGAAGCCTCTGCTATCCTGGAAGTTGGGTGGGCTCTATCACTTATCAAGATAATCCCTACTAGCATATGCACTTAATGAATGCCCAAAAAAACTCTGCTACTAGTGGAGAGAAGAACCATGAGCCCATAAATGATAAGAGATTAAGATTATCCTTGCAGAGTCGTGAAAATTTTCAAAATTTGCAGAGAGGGATCAGAAGCCACTTATGACTTACCCGATATCAAGATTCAAGGTGTTGCAGGGGCCATTCTGGCAACCAAAAATGTTGACACAGAGCGACCAGGAAGATGGCAAGAACTCGACGCTTTATCCTCCTGTAATTTGCAAATTTTGACAATAGAATTTCGAGTTGGAACTTGGCCTTTGAATATTTCAAGCTAGGCGTGGATGAAGATTTCAAGTTGAACCACTTGAATCAGTTAATATTGTGAATCACCATCAAATTGGGGAAATTGTTTTTGAAACCCACGACCGAATTCATGTAAAAACTCCAAATCGGGGGCATCCTCTGTAAAACTAAAAAATCCAAATCGATGGGTGAAAAAACCTTAAGGCCAATGGAAATTCCCAAATCGAGGTGAAACATGGTCCCGGGCCCGGTGAAAAAACTAAAATTGTGGGAGAAAACCTTGGAAGATCGATGGCTACTCCCAGAAATTGGGCGAAAGGGAGGATGACCATCATTTTCGAAGGCGAAAATGTAATTAATATTTAAATTTCGACCACCAATTTTGAGCTAAATATATAATTAATATTGTTTTAAAAATAAAAGGGGGGTGAATTGGGATTAATATTGGTTTTTTTTAATATATAAAATCCCCCCTGCAAAATTTGAAGGGGCTAGATTTTTCCCATGGGCGAAATTTCGCCCCTAAAATTTTCTATGTCAACCATGCACATCAACACCTATACCTTATACCATAACATGTGTCAACCATGAAATGTATCTCATATATCATATCAAGCATCAACCCTGTACTATACCATGTACCATAAGATATGTTGAGCAAGTAATACCAAAAGTGTATCTCAACCAAGTACCGTCAAGGGCCTCCAAGACATGCCTTAATCATGTGCCATATCATCCAAGATTCAATACTCAAAAATATACATAAATAAAATACCTTTAATCATGAGAAATTCTATAATGTTGACCTGGGAATTTGCTTCAGACTTCAGGGACCTGGTACCAACATCCACTCAAGTTTTTCATGAGTTTTTTCAAATGTACGCTACCTTTTAATGTACAACCCGCATACGTACACTACCTCTTCTATTGTCAGCCCGTGTATGTACACTACCTTTTCATTGTCATCCCATGTACGCCTCATAAACTAGGGTGTTTTCAGTGTTTCTGCAACTCTCAAAACTTTTTCCATCAATCCTCTTTCACTTCCTCAACATTGTGTGACTTGATGTATCAATGTGTACCTACAATAAACCTTTCAAAAAATAGATATTCAATAGGTGCTAATAGGAGATCCTTGCTCTCTTATTTATACTTCCATGTAGCTTCCTCAAGGGGTTACTTTCTAACCAACTTAACCCAACTTCCTTCTTTTTAGGGCTAACCCACTTCTAGCCACTTGTCCACTTACAACCACTTTATCCACAAATAGTAAGTTCTCTACATCTAGTTGCAACTAACTTTATTATTTGATTAAGTTCTTTTTCAACCACTTTGACTTATCCATAAATAATAAACTCACCACTTCTTGTTGCAACCACATTATTATTTAAATAATTTCTCTTTGCAACCACTTTGACTAGTTTATTATTTAAATAATTTCTCTTTACTCACAACTTCTTGTTGCAACTAAATTTTCTATAATTGGTCAATTCATAACTTCTTTTCCCTTAACTAACTACTTGTTGAAACCACTTTATTATTTAATTTATTTCTTGGTCAACCACTTTGACTATTCAATCTTCTCATCACAACTACTTTACCATAATTACCAAACTCACAACTTCTTGTTGCAACTAGTTTATTTATTATATTATCTTAATGCAACAACTATACCCATGATTAACTCCTAGTTACCATCAATTTGACTTATAAACTTCTTCTAGGAGCTTCTCAAACAATTGAATTCTTTGACTTTCTAGGGGCTTCTAGATAACTCATGAGGGTTCTTCAACTTCACTAAGCCATATCTCCTCAACCATGAGGAGCTACGTGGCGTTCCACATATCAACGAAAATGGCATGACATATACTATCCATATAGAATAGTGTTGCTTGAATATTCATTGATCTTCATGCCTTTATACCTCAAAAAAACTTGGGTCCCTTACCCATACCTTTGTGCTACCGAAATTCACTACCAGACTTCTCCAAGGGTTGACATCAATCACTAAGGGTTGACATCAATATACAATATCACTCTCCAATGGTTGACATCAATGACAACCAATGGTCCAAACCAATTGTCCATCAACCTAAGCCAATTGTCTAACAATGTGGACAAGCAAGAGAAGAGTTCATCATTCAGGTATGAATAGAAAAATTTGGTGATGCCGCTGAGGTGTAAGGAGGGTCCAACAACATGGTCGACATAGAGTGATTGGAGGATTTTAAAGCTCATAGAAAGGAAATTTGGGATGGTTTATAGGAAAAGGTTGAGATAAATCACTACTTTGGAAAGGTTTGAAAGTAACCAATGTCCAGTCAAGTGAAAGGATAATTGGGAGCACCTACCTCCTTCCCTGGGTAATCTTCGAGGGTTAAGACTATCTAGTATGGATAGAATTACAACAAAAAAGAAGTGGGGGAGCCATCAGGAAGGGAAGAAGAAATATGCATCTGCATCCCACTGGCCAATGAACAACACATGAGAAGCTAGGGAGGCTTGGGAGGTGAGAACCGACTACTAGGAACTTTGTTGAAAGGAAGAGAAAAATGAAACTAAGGAGGTCGAAGCAGCAGTTAGAGTCCAAAGACAAACACTTTTTGAAAAAACAATATTGGATGAGGTTCAGAACTGGGTTGATGATCCATATTATTCCAAGACAAGAGAAACCAATTATTTCAAAATCACGGATACCTATTGGATTTTCAAGGAAATGGTTGGGTAGGCCTTGGAAAAGACTAGGAAAGATCATGGGGATATTCTACAAACTCTTTGAATTTTTGAGGTAAAATTCAAATTATTCTACAAGTCCCAACATGGAATTTGTTTCAAGGTTTCTCCAAACAATCATGGTCTAGGTCTTGAGAAGTAGGAGGAGGATGAGGGACCTTCCAACCCATCGATTTTGAAATATTTTCCAATCAACATGGAAGAGCACGAGCCAGCCATAACGTCCATGGACGACACCAAGGTAACCCATGAACGAGAAAAAGAATAGGTTCAGGGGGTTTGAATTTGTTTTCAATGATGATTCTCTTTTATGCGTATATACCTTCCAGTAAGAATATCTTACACAAAAACCAAATAGACAGGGATAGGAAAATTATGAACTATCTCTAGACATATAGTAAATATGGTGATCTCAGACTTACTGTCATATGCATGAAAACCTGGTTAAAATATTTTGGGACAAGAATCTAGTTTCCTTTTTGGAAGATTCTCCCAGACAGGATGTAACTCTTTTTGTATATAATAGATAAATCTTAATAGTTTTTGGTTTTAAAAAAAATCATGTTCAAACCCTTTAATATTACACCTAAAACGTTTGAAAATATCTCTTCAATGTAATCAAATAGCAAAGGACATATAATACAAATATTTTTTGGACGCTAAATAGAGAGTGCCTCCTACAAATTATTGTTTAGTTAAAGTACCTTCCTGCAAAACCCATGAAAAACCAAATCTTCTTTAGAAATACAATCAACTTTTTAGTTGAACTCTCGACAAATACGAGGAAAAGTGATAACATCAAAAGTGTTATTTACCTCCTATACTTGGGTTATAATAGGTAATAGGCCTAGATTTTCAATGCTAAAGTGTTGATCGGCCCAATACACAAATAAATTTGAATCTCCAAACACATGAATATGATTTATCCCTCTTCCTTCAGTTGTTTTCAACAACAACCAAAGGGAAAATAATTCAGCAGCATTATTGGTCCCTTCCCTAGTAACATACTTTAAAAGTAAAAAATGTGAAGAATCAGGGAAAAGTGTAGTCCCTACTCCACATATACATGTGGTTCCTAGAAAAACTATGTCAAAAAACACCATGGAATTTCTTGGCCTATACTTCACATCAATAAACATCCGGTGCTTCTCTCTTTGGGAATATTTATGTTGGTTTTCATTACCAATCTAATTTTGTGTGTTAATTGTGCAAGGGATAATTCTTGATCCTGAAATATCATATAGTTTCTTTATTATATTGAATATTTCTAGGATCCGTTGGGCCTATTTTCATCATTGCAGTGAGATTTAACACTGCTTCACTATGTTTGTTTTCATTAAATACATATCTGGTTAAAAAGTAAAAAAAAATCTTGAAAATACACTTAAATTAAATTTCAAACTCGACCAAAACTAGTAAAAATTGAAAAACACATCACAAGTGTCCTTTGTTCTCAAATTTTTTTACACATCCAATTATGGTCAAAGATTGTTCTGGTTATGATCAAAATTTTGTGATCTTCTCTGATGATATAGTAGAAATTTGGTGTTCCATATGGGTGACCTAGTTCCAGTAGGAGCAAGACAACTATCATTTGGTTGTTTCCCTTATACAAATTGACATTGGGTGTAAAATATGTGTGTGCCTCCTTATTTACATGATTTAACGAATTCAAAAATACCATGTGAAAGCAGATTCTTAAGTGTGAAAATATTCATTTTCTAGTTGACTTGGATCTGGCTGTGATTGCAACATTTAATTAAGGAGGAGATAAGATCCAATTGCAAGCACATTCATTTATAGACATTCCCATTGTTAAGAGTTTATGATATAAGAACTTCAACGACTTGCATCATTATCACTCCATTTGTGGGATCCTTCTTGGTGTTTAATAGATACGTGGTTAAGATGGGCCTGTGCTAGTTACTGTTATCATTTGAACTGTACTTTCACCACATTTATGGCTATTATTTTCAGTTATGTTTGTGTTGTAAGAGTAGTTCCATTCTATTTTTAAGCTCACTGCATATAAGTAGGATGATTTACCAACTGTACAAATAATGATTTTACAGAAGAGGATTTATGACATGGGAAGATAGGTGGGAAAAAGATAGGAGTTCTTGGTTAGACTAGGGAGACATGAATTGCTCTCAATTCCTTGCATGGATAGATTGTATTTATGGAGCTATGCAAAATTATGTTACATTTTAACTGCATGTTTGTCAGAAATGGAGATGTAGTTATGATGAATTCATGTTTTGTTAAGAGACTAAAAAAAATATGTGAAAGGGTTCATTTCCCTCCCCACACACCCAATATCACCCAAAATATTGGAAATGCTCAACCAAAGATGGATGTTTAGGATATAGAAGACAGGTGGATTTAAAGATCTCAAGGCATATAGATGAAAATAATTGCATCCAAGACTCGATTTATTGAATGGTTGGTAGTCAATTATAGTATAGTTGTAAAAGCCATATTTCAGAAGGCAGGGTTATCTAATGGACTCTACACAATTTGTTAAAAGAGAGAACCAATTAATCATGTGTTTTGGAGCTATAGAGTGTTTGAGATCTTTGAGAATGGGTCTTGATTGAGTGTACAAGTCTTTTATTTAGGCCTCTCAGTTGAACACATGCAATTTGAGATACTTATGGATGGTCAAATACTCTGAGAATAAAATCCGGTGTAGAGTTTTTAATGATGATTCTATTAATCTTGACCGATAGTTGAGTGCATTTAAAGTTGATCTGCTAGCACAAATAACATACATAATGAACATGTATAGAAAAGATGTAGATTTTATACACACATGTGCTAAAGTGGATTCTTTTTTTCGCATTGCCTATGTTGGGAAGATTCAGTTGCAGTTGTTATTTCATCAAGATTCAGTTGCAGTTGTTATTTCACCAACTGATGGTATCACTATAAACTGTGTTTTCTTCTGTTGTTGTTGTTTTTTTTTTTTTTTTTAAATGATCTTTCTTAGAAATACTACACGATGTAAGTAGATTCAATATCGTTTATAATCAGTTGTTAGAAAAAATATTCCACAATTTCCTTTTGATAGTTAAAGGTTGATTAAACAAAAATAAAGAAAATTGTATTTTATTTATGCAATTTAAGTAGGGTATATTTACAAGTGGTATCAGAACAGGGTTACAACACTTTACAACACTAGGGGTTGTATGGGCTTAAGGAAAAGTGATTTTTGGTTCAAGGAAAAATGTATAAACTATTTTATTTTTACCTTTGAGCCTTTTGGATGAATATCCATGCAAAGTGTTGCTACAACAGTTTTGGACCTAAGGATAGAAATGAGAATATGTTCAGGTAATATATCATTGATAATAAAGAGCTTGATCAAGATCACAATCTCTTGATTTCATATATCAAATGTAGCATGAGCATGAGCATCTATGTTGTATCACATGTGGAGAACCGGTTGTCCATTGCATTGGTCACTGTGGCCACATTGAACTTGTATTACTGGTAATATTATATGCATTTGCTGCAAAAGAGAGAATAACCCAATTGATTGCATAGTATGTCTGGTCTTTAACATTTCATAGTAGAACTAGAAAACAAACTTGCAATTGCTTAGTTGTAACATTGGAAATACAATGAATTTGGATTGGTTGTGATATAATGCATTTTTGTTGGCCTATAATGATAGTCTCTCATATGTTTCCAAATGTTAATATTGCTTAAGTTGTTGGTATTCCCTACGTTTTTGAATGGATTGCATGGATGGAACAGGTCATCATTGTGTGTATGATAATGGGTGGTTTAAAACATTGTGGTAGAACCATTCTTATCTGTTTAACTTGGTACATGGTGAAATTTTCAAGGTTGATTTGAACTTTGAAGTGGTTATTGTGCCAATAAAATAATTCATTTTTTTTTCTATTCAAGAATTAAAATTGCTTACAATTTTGAAATCCTGGCATTACAAGGTCGGACTAATAACTTGGATTTGATATCTTCGTTCAATTGGAAATAAATTCAGTACCTTGGAGATCTAACTTTGTCAGTGAATGTAGCCATTATGCAACCTCTATATCAGAAATTGGATGTGAAAGAAATAATTGTGGAACAACTGGGCTAATATTCCACCTCAATATTACAAGCACCCAATTATGATGAAGCAAATGCTTTAACATAGACTATAAGTTGTGAAAAAATTGGAAAGTTTCCTAAAACTGGATGTCGAGGAAAACAGAATTGAGAATACAGTCTTTGGGGACCAAGTTAGTCTTTGGCATAGCCTTTACATGGGATTTAAGTTTCCTTGCTTTGGATTATAGCAGTGTTTGTTTCCCTCTTTTATTTCTAACATGCATGACATTCATTCCAGAGTGATGATGAGAAAAACCTAACAGAAGATGCAGTATGGTTCTTAAGAAAAAAAAGGGGTAGATAAAATCAATGAAACTTAAATCAAGCACACACAAAAAAAAAATATTTTATTATAAAGTATTATGCATCTTGGCCCCCTGGGACTTGATTATTATATGTGCCCCCTAATATTTATCTCTTTCCTTTCGCCCTTTTTCTTCTTTATGGATGAGTTTTGACCAATAAAGACAGTGGTCTATTAGCTATGGTTTTGTCATTCCATTTGTCTTCTAGTATGTTGTCATCTCTAGTTTGGTTTGGAGGAGAGATTCATCCTAGAGTGTTGGCTTCTTGCTAGAAAGTGTAATTTGTTATTTAAGTTGTTGCATTATATTTGTTTTCAATTTCCTATATGGAATTTGCTTTGCAAGTCCATTTGGAATGACCATTTATTTTTTATTAACAAAAATACCCTCTTCAAATCAAGAGAAAATTGGTAAGAAGTAAAGTTATTCTACAGTTGAATGAATATATATTGTCAAAGTAATCTAATATGTGTATGATTAAAATTATAGTAACAAATTTTATTCCATGTAGTAAAGTTGGATTTCCTGAAAACATACCAAGTTGAGTATTTGGAAGTTGAATTATCTCAAGCAACAACAAAATTCAAGAAAAGACTACCAAAATGCTCACAACTGAAAACAGAGTTGTAAGCAGTCAAACTGAGTTGATCACTAGATATGGATTTCCACATTTAAGGGGAAATATATGGAGAGAGAGAATAATTTAGAAGCAAGAATGATGATGAAATATAATACTAAACTTGTGTTTATAGTACTCACTTTGAGTCCCAACTAGGCTACCATATCTTCACCTAGTTATCTTACCTACTAGGTTGGGTTTCAAATAGTCCAACCTACCTTTGCCTAAAATTTAGCATATAAGGAAAGAAACAATTCCATTCCCCCCTCCCCAGTCCTTGTTACTCGTTGTTAATTAATTGGCTTCAAAAATGTTTGATGGACTGGGGCCTTATTAATGTCAATGTTAATGGTTTGGAATGGAGAATCCAGATGTTGGCGTCTGGCCTAGATGAAGTACAAGTCTTTACCAACAACATGTCAATAACATTTGATAATGTTGCATGGAGTTGTTTCCTTAGTCCCTGTAGAATGCATACATATCTAGAACTAGGAGAATATGTAGAACTAGGAGAATATGTAGTGGAATGCATTTTTCTGTTGGACTTTAAAGATGTTTCACTTTATGTGTCTTATGTTATGTACTATTACAATACTCTAGGGGAAAATGTCTTTTTTTTGTTATAAAGGGAAAGAGAGAGACACGTGGAGAAAATCTCTTATCCTACAATCTTTTCAAAAACTAAAAACCATTAGTAAGTAAACTGCCTCAATTCTGGAATATTTTCAAGAACAAGATTTTTAGAAGATGAAATAGATCCCTTTCGGGAGAGATCCTCTTTCATTTGTCTCAATTGTAACCAAAAAGTTTTATTGTAGGAGAAAGGAACCCTTTGATAATCTATCAATATATTTATTCAATTATTATTGATCTTCTCCATGAATTGGAATTAATACCATGTTTTATAGAGTGATGTTAGCATATTTTACAGAATATTTGTTTTAAGCATATTTGGAATATGAATATCACTCTTTCTCATTGTTGAACTAAATATTCTTGAACTAGGGGTAAGCCTAAGATTTTTTATGAGCTAGGTATGGAGTGGGTGTATCATACCAATTCAAAAGGTTGATCATACTAACTGGAGTTAATTTTCTTACTGGATATTTGGGACAAATTATTTTATTTCTTATATTGAGGATATGGAAATGGAGCATAATTTTGAGTAAAATAATGTATTACTTAATTATATTCCTCTTGATAGGCTAGGTGTTTGAATCTAACCATTCTCTATATATTTACTTTATGTATTTGTAACCAAAGAATAAATATTTTGTATGTTGGAGAACTTCTAAGACTACTTAGAATAAATATTTCCCCTTCATCTAAATGTTATGCTAATGTTTGAATTTAATCCTTAGACATCATACCCTATTTTGATAATCTAATACATGAGGTACATTACAAATTCATATATCAATAATGATAGATTCATTTCATTTGATATGATTGACATATGAAACTAATTGAGTTATTAGTGTGAAGTATATTCTGAGAGCACTTCATGAATTGTTGTAAATGTTGCAGTAGAAACATTATATGCATGAATACTCACATTTGTTTGGCATATTGAAAGTCCATGTTGCAGGTAGAATGGTCTTGGTATGGAAATGGTGTAAGTCCATAATGAAGACTAGGTGCTAACATATGCAAGAGACAAACATTATGAGAAGAATCTCATACTTATGAAATTTGATTTATGTATGAGACAAGTTTGAAACAAAAGTTTTCTGATTGAGGTTATTATTATGATATCTCATGATAATTGTATGTATATCATACAGGTGAGATGATGGCTATTGAGCTAGAAACAACGGAAACAAGGCTACTATTGTGACACTAGAGACCCATGATATGCCATGATCACCATTGAGATGTATTATGCTATGTCAAAGCAATATAGGGGACACCTTGGTTGTAAGACTCTATAAGTCTCAGTACTTTTCCATTGCAAGGAATCCTTTGCAAATGATGGATCGCCCGAGGGACTGTATAACAGAGAAGGGGATGCATGAGCCTAAAGGGTTAGTGACTACATGGAAGAGAAGGCTTGAATGAGTAACATGTTACTTGGGATCAGGAGAGAATTGGGTGTGTCTAAGAAAATAGTGAGTTGGGTTCCATCTGTGGCAACCATATGGATCAGATACATATTCATACAAATAAGTATTGACCTTTATCTTGTGGTATGAATATATATTCTTTAGTTATTAACTTAATATTGACATATTGAAATTAATGTTGATGAAATAATTAATGATGACTATAATATGAATGCTTACATTGATAACTCTTGTAGGCATATGTTGGAATGCTTAAGATTGGAGGTGTTCCAAGATAATGAAGAAGATGAAATTACAGGTATAGCTGAAGAAAGAGGACATGACATTGCTAGAATAAAGAACATCGAGGACGATGTTATTCCAAAGGGGAGGGGATGTAATATCCCAAATTGTACTCCTAAAATTATTTGTAATTAAATATTTATATACTTTGCATGATTAATTTATAACTCTGTTACACTAACTCCATGTGTCAGATATACCATGGTACTATGAATATTGTATGTATTTTTGTTTTGCAGTTAATAAAGATGAAGATCAATATCAAATGAGATTGAGAACCTATAGAGGATATGATACCACAAGAGGGGAAAGGTGAGGGGTCTAAGGGGGGTTTATGCCTAAATCATATACCTTATGCTACCTTGAACCCTCGCCCATTTTCAAATAAAAAAGGAGTTAAGAGGAGTGGAGGAAACAAAATCTTCAATCTAAGCCACAACTCCTAAAATTTAGCAAACTGTCTCCCCTACATTCTTGGAACTAGGAAGAGAAGTTGAGTTTGAATTATTTTACCATTATGCATGAGAGAAATTAGAATGGGAAAGGAGAGCTATTAGAAAAAGAAGTGGGAAAGAGTTTTGAGGGGTGAGACATTCGAAAAGCAGAGTCAAGCCCAAGGTAACAAAATCGGCCATCAATTGGTGCTAGTGGACCTTGAAAAGAAGCCAAGAAACCATGAAGATTTTGCTGAAGCTTGAAGTATCAGCCTGGACCTTCCTATGCCTACACTAAATAACATTGAAGGGAGGTATTTCTGAGAGATTTTGTAGAAACGAAGGAAATACTCCTTGTGTTGCGTAGAACTGAGTTTTTCTTATCCTACTTCACCTTGGTGGTATCATAGCCCAGCTAGGGGGTGGCGCCCGTTGTGGATTACCTATAATTGGGTGGAAATCACTCACTCAACTAGTTTTTGGCTTGCAAGTTTTCAACAGATAAGTAATCTTGGTGTTTTTGGTAGACTTTATACATAGTTTTGTAGTTTAAAATATTTGCTCTGGTTGGTTACTTTATATTTATTTCTGTTAAATTTTGTCTCCAATGACTGAATAAAATCCCTGTATATTATTGTGTCCAATCGAGGTTGAAATAAATTCTAGGAAATATATATGTTTCTGCACTGCCAATTTTGATATCTCTACTTTGTGTGTAAAATAAAACTCAGTTATTTGCTTCTTCTGGGAAAATCGCCCATTTATCAATGTCGTCTATCTTCCGAGCATAGTAATGGAGAAAATGTTAAGGCTTCTTCGTCGGTGTGAAATGCCTCTTAGATGTGTAGATTTTGTCAACTATGACAATAGCACCACGAATAAAAAAATTCTAGAGGGAGATCCACGCATGACCCTTTTTTACTGGAATTTCAAGGGTTGTTAAGAAACTTCCAGTTGATCTGAAAGGGGGAGTGAAATTAGAAGATTCGGGATTTGATTGGAAAATTCTTGGCCCTGATTTCAAGAGGTGGATTATGTTGCATGGGTTTGCAACCAGGATGCCTATGCATGTAGTGAACAAAAATACTCTACACAAACAATTCTAGTCATGCACAAGAATTGGAACTCTGCCAATCTTGTACCCAAGTTGAAATTTCTTGCTGAGAGAAGGAAATTAGAAGATTTATTAGTCGGTCCTATTCTCACTATGACAACGGAACACATGCTAGCACATGTGAAAAGGCTACTTGAGATTCCAATCCAATTATAATTAATATGCATATCTCATTGTAGATTAATTTCTTGTTTTTCGTAAGTTGGAGGATCACTAAAGCTTCCATTGGGTATATGCCACTCCATGCATGGTTTTAAGAGAGTAGTCTATTCAAGTTTCAAATTTTATTACATAGCTGGCATATTGATATACTATTGAAACTAGAAACATATTGTTCCATATATTGATATTGCAAAGTATTTCACACTGCATATCCAATTTATCAGATTGGATTATAATTTATGAATTTTCGTTCAGCCTTTGAGGTTGAAAAGAACATATTGAACTGTAGTAATTTAGTAGACATGATGTTATAGATCGTACCCTCCAGACGTGATTTGTATGGCGAATGGGGATTGCTAGTCACTCCAACGATGTGTCAGGAATGTTTCTTTGTTGGTTGTACAAAACTTCTCTTCACACTTAGTATATCGTTGAAAATGAATTGTACAAAGCAGTGGAAAGAAGATTTGCGAGGGTTTTTGTTGTTTTCCCTGTTTCTTAGACAGGGTGTTCAACATGTTAATGATAAGTGATTTTTCCCGTCAGATTGACATATTGAAGAAGGCCACACCTTGACCATGCAATTGAATCATTTCCATGATGGGAAGTGCATCATGAGGTAAGACTCAAGGAAATAAGACTAGGAGGATTTGTCAATGGGAACTTAGGGTTTACATGGATGACCTGAACCAGTCACTGAATTTTTCTAGGATCAGTTGGGCCTATTTCCTTCAATGTGGTGAGATTTAACACTACTTCACCATGTTTGTTTTCATTAAATACATACCTGGTTAAAAAGTAAAAGTATTCCCTGACAATACACTCGAATTAAATTTCAAACTCAACCAGAACTATGTTGGAAAAGTAAAAATTGAAAAACACATTACATGTGTCCTTTGTTCTCAAATTATTTTACACATCCAATTATGGTCGAAGCTTGTTCTGGTTATGATCAAAATTTTGTGATCTTCTCTGATGATATAGTAGAAATTATGTGTTCCATATGGGTGACCTAGTTCCAGTATGAGCATGACAACTATCATTTGGTTAGAGCCCTTATACAAATTGACATTAGGTGTAAAAGATGTGCGTGCCTCCTTATTTACACAATTGAACAAATTTAGAAATCCCATGTGAAAGCAGATTCTTAAGTGTGAAACTATTCATTTTTTGGTTGACTTGGATCTGGTTGTGATTGCAACATGTAATTAAGCAGGAGATAAGAGCAAACTGCAAGCACATTCATTTATAGTCACTTCCATTGTTAAGGTTTTATGATATAAGAACATTGGCGACATGCATCCCTATCACCCTATTTATGGGATTCTTCTGGGGTTAAGATGAACCCGTGCTAGTTATTATTATCATTTGAACTTTACTTCCATCACATTTCTAGCTATTATTTTTAGTTATCCTGGCTATTAGTTTCAGTTATGTTTGTAGTTGTAAGAGTAGTTCCATTCTAGATACAAGCTGACTGTAGATAACTAGGATGCTTTCCCAACTGTAAAAATAATGATTTTATAGAAGAGGATTTATGACATGGGTAGATAGGTGGGACAAAGAGAGGAGTTCTTGGTTAGACTAGGGAGACATGAATTGTTCTCAATGCCTTGAGTGGATAGATTGTATTTATGGAGCTATGCAAAATTATGTTATGGTCTAACTCCATCCTTTCATAAATGCAGATGTAGTTATGGTGAATCCATGTTTTGTTAAGAGACTAAAACAATATATGAAAGGGTTCATTTCCCTCCCCACACAAACCCAGAGTATTGGAAATGCTCAACCAAAGATGGATGTTCAAGATATAGAAGACAAGTGGATTTAAAGATGTCAAGGCATATAGATAAAAAGGATTGCATCCAAGGCTCGAGAGTGTTTGAGCTCTTTGAGAATGGGTCTTGTTTGAGTGTATAAGTCTTTTAGTTAGGGCTCTTGGTTGAACACATACAATTTGAGAGACTTATGGATGGTCAAATATTCTTAGAGTAAAACCTGGTGCAGAGTTTTTAATGATGATTTTATTAATCTTCACCTTGGACAGTTGAGTGCATTTAAAGTTGATATGCTAGCACATATAATATCCAGCTAATATCTAGAATGAACATGTCTAGAAAAGATGTAGATTATATGCATACATGTGCTAAAGTGGATGTTTGTTTCTCCTTTCCTTTGTTGGGAAGATTCAATTACAGTTGTTATTTTTCCAATTAATGGTATCACTATAAACAACTGTGTTTTCTTCTGGTTTTTTTTTTTTGTAATATAAGATGTATGTTTAAAAAAAATGGTCTTGCCTAGAAATACTACATGGTATAAGTAGATTCAAGATAGTTTATAATCTGTTGTTAGCAAAACTATTCCACAATTTCCTTTTCATAGTTGAAAGTTGATTAAACAAAAACAAAAAAAAATGTATTTTATTTATGCAATTTAAGTAGGGTATATTATATGAATTAATATATTTAAGAACAAATTCTTTCTGGAACTAGACTGCATCTATGCAAGGCCAGGAATATCATGCTAGATTTCACCATTTGGACAACCACATAATTGTATGTTTCATTGTAGATAAGGAAACGACAAATAAGGTGATGATGAAGAGGTTGCCCAATGGAGGCTTGAAGGAAAATTTAAACATGCTTCTATGCAATGTTGAAATTTGATGTTCACCCTTACCCATTAAACAAAAGATTCATAACGCTCTAATATTTTTAATGGTCTTCATTCACATTCACATAATTAAATAGCCTATCAATTTTAGGTTTAAAAAAAAAGATATTATATATTAAGAATTTTTTAAATAAGATATTAATCTTTAAAAAGGTAGTCTTCTTGTAATTGGTTAGACATTGGCTTATTTTCATGAAGAGAGGAGTTGATTGTCCCTGGATATTAAAGAAATCATTGTTTAACTTAGTAATAAGCACAAACTAAAAATAACATATTTTGGATTAGCCATACTCCTCCCAAAAGGTTAGATTCACTTTACATTGTCTAAACCCTAGAAAGTTGTAAGATGTACAATGTTTCAATACTATATTAATTAATATATTTAGTTTGCTAATAAAATTTGGATTTAACATGATTTAAAGCTTATGTGATATTTACAATTTCAAAGAATCTTACCTAAAAAATAATTAAAAAGATTTTAATTTCTCAAATTAATCAAACCATTCATAAAAAATTAGTTCTAATGAAGCAACAAATACACCTTTAAAATTTAAACAATCTAATTTAACATAACACCCCTACACCATGCACCTAATTCTTAAATCCTCAATATTC
>SNQJ01S0026690.1:138173-153558 GCA_010110895.2 Picea sitchensis | reverse complement strand
AGGCTAAATAATTTAACAAATTTATGAAATTATGTACAATTTTGTTTCAATAATGCATCATAATTTTTTCTTTTGATATCTTGTGAAAATTAACTTCCCAATCAATTTTTTGTATGGATAATTAGACTCCCCTATCCAATACCTTTCTAATGATTTCTCCCTTTCTCAATTCTGAGTCTTGAGCAGAAAGTTATGGTCATTTTAAAATTTTCCATTAATTTCTCCTATTCACACTTCAACTTGGTGCAAATTTGTGTTGTAATTATGCATTTATGCACCTACTCCCTTGGAGTTTTATTAGGGCCTCAATTGGGTTTCTTCATATACATATTTTGTATAGTCTATCCAAGTTTCACCTCTTTCTAGTTTCTGAGCTGCTAGTTACATCCTGCTAAAGTTCTAGGCCAATTAGTGTTTTTGGTCTGGAATGATACAAGTACCTTCTTTGCCATCTTAAACATTTTTAACATGCCCAAAATTTTAATTTATCTCTAGGAATATTTTCTATGGTTCAATATATTTCCATAGACTACTCTTATGCCTCAATCTGATTCCAGAGAAAAAAGTTATGGCCCTTCGAAGTTAGTTGGGTCTTAAAATTTACCCTCCATTGTTTGTCCTGTAACTTCCTCATAAAAGCTCCGTTTGACGAACGATTTACACCATTAGAAATCTCTCTCCAGGCTCTTTCATTTGAGCTGCAAAGACAACATGTACCTTGGTATAGTCTATTCTCGAGGTTTTTGAGTAGCTAAAAATGTTGTATAGGGCCTCAAAAATGCATTGCAAAAAGATGACCTTTAAACAGTATAAAATGTCGCAGAAATTCACTAGTTTTCTGTTGTTGTACACCATCCATATGACTTCATGCACATAAATTTTAACATTTTCACCCATATTTAGCATGTGCAACAACACCATAAGGTAGCGCATGCTCCGACACCTATAACCAATGTGGATCACTTCTCTGTCGCGCCAATAACTAGTGCACACTACTTTTTTGTCGCACGCCAATATCCACCGCACACAATTTTGGTTCATGCACTACTACCTGTTGCGTGAAATTTTTGTGTCGTGTGCTAATATTCCGTGTGCATTGCACTTTATGAACTGCACCACATCAAAGTTTAGTATGCCCCCACCACACACCAGTACTCCACGTGCACCATTAATTAAATTGTCACACGACATCATATACCCACATGACACGCACACCAACAAAATTCCTATGTGCTCAATCAATACTGCACACACCATGTGCGTCATTATTATGTGTGCGCACACCACACACACCAGTATTACACATGTGCCACTCAGTCCGCACCACACAATTCTAAATTTAGTGTGCACACCCGCACACCAATATTTTCCGTGCATTACCACTTTGCACCGCGCAACGCCAAATTTAAGTGCGCACACCCATGCACCAATATTTTCCATGAATTACCACTTTGTACTGTGCAATGCCAAATTTAAGTGCGCAAACCCATGCGTCAATATTTTCCGCACATTGCCACTCTGCACCTCGCAACACCAAATTTAAGTGCGCACAACCACACACCAACATTTTCTGTGCATTACCACTCTGCACCGCATAGTGAAAAATTTTAGCGCGCATAGCCACACACCCTTATTTTCCACACATCACAAGCTTTTCACTACACATCATTCATTTTTATTGCACACACCTACGCACATTCATTTTTATGCGCATCAATTCCTCGTGAATTCCATTGTAGAAATTGGGGATTTTGCCTAACTTTTTCCCAATTTTCACCCTGATAACACCAATTCAACCTCTACAACAACAAATTGGTGTTGGTTGACATTTCTAGAACAAATTTTTCCCAAACTCAATTCACGAATTGAGAATTTTAATCAACTAATATTGCTCCATATGTCATGGCTTCCCTCTAACTTCAAATTCGATCAATTCCAAGTCTGAATTTGCAAGAACAAATATTAAATTAAGAATATCTCACTACTTGGCCAAATTTCTCAAATTTCTCATGAATTTAACAACAAAATTTGGTGTTTTTTTCCAATTCCACACAATTCTTTCTAATTTTTTACCATGGACTCTTTGTAAATTGAAATTTGGCCACTTCGAAATCAATTCTTTGTGAAATTTCACTTCAACTCAACTTGCTCAGCCCATCCAGGCTTAGTGTTGAAAACTCGAGCTCTGATACCCTATTGTAACATCCCCAACATCCAATTGGGCTATGCCACGTAAAAGTCTTCGAATTGTTTGTAAAATTAAAACATATACACATAGAAATTCTTGTTGAACTTTATATATAAAAATCAAAACAAACAAATACATTTTGTAAATGCACAGATTCATACAGAAATAACAGTAAACATATACATGCATCATAGACATGAAATACCCATAGATATAAAGACAGGTATAAACCACACATAGGAAAAACCCATAAAAATAAACACATAATAATAATGCAGCATGCAATTTAACACATAATTGACACTTATCTTGGTAAGAATATCACCAACTATGTGAAGACCTTCCATGGACCTCCCATTCTTAGACCACGCTGCTCATCACTCTCAGCAGTGGGTCACCCCCGAGCTGGGACTAAACTCCACCTAGGTAAAGGGATTCCTAACCAGGCTGACGTATCTCAGACAACTGGAAAAACTTCGTCACAGGTGCCAACTCAAACTAATATCCTACAATCCCTCATTCCCCACATGTCTGTCCCACCCCAAGAAGTGTGCCCCTTCTTTTCTCAACATTCCTTCGGCTGCCCCACTTCCTTTCCAGGGCTTCAACAACAAGCCAACCAGGAAGTCTCAAAGTCCCGTAGTTGTAGTTTAGCACCTTCGAGAAATCAATTCCCAACAGTTCTCTCACCTAGAGAGAAATTAATCACGGGCCTGACAACCCGCCTCTTCAGTATCCCATGGGCCCGACAACCCGCCTCTTTAGTCCATCTCCCAATCTAACCAGGTACAGTTACAAGTACAGGTACATGTATGGGTATGACACTGATACAGGTACATGTAAGGTAAGATTACAGGTACAGATATAGGTACATGAAGGTATGAAAGACAACTGAATGAGTGAGTGAATGAAATATGGAAGGAATGAATGGGAAAATGAACTAAGTCTAGACTATATGTATGGATGTTCCCAACTTGACACTTATCATGTTGATAACTACTTTGGTCCACTTTTCCCCATCCTTAGAAATTAGGATAAAATAATTATCCATACTTTATACTTTAAGGAATATTAATATAATATTCCTTTTTGGCTTAAGCTCCCTAGCTTATTCCCTTATCCTTAACTTTTACCCCCCCTTTCCCTAACTAGTGGATTTTAGTCCCCCATACTCTTTTATCGTGGTGGTCTACATGCATCGATGTATTATATTAATGATATGATTATTTACATATACAAAAATAGGCCCACTGGCCTTTAGCATTTAGGATCTCTGACCTAATCATCACATGAGCCTTTTGGCTTATAATAAACTATATCACCAGCCTAAAAAACACAACATATACACAAAGGCTCTCTGGTCTCAAAATCACGTGCACTTAAGTTTGTTGCGCGCGATATCCTGGAATGTGCACACTTCATCATTTTAGTGCGCAGTATAGGTGCGCACTATACCTTGGAAGGTGCATGCAAAATGATATAAAACAACTCACTAGCTTAAGTACATTTGCATTTACAATTTGGGGTTCATTCTAGGGGTATTACAAGCTACTAGAGTCATTTTATGGTTTTTATTTATTTTTTGTTTATGTTGCAAAAAAAAAATGAAGAAAGTAAACGTGGAAGTAAATCCTACTAGTAGGAGCAAGTTAAAAGTATGATCAGAATTGAAATGCTATATTACAAAAGTCCGGGGAGAGAATAGTCCACCATTGTGGACTCATAGAATATTATGAGATTGGATAGACTTGCAAGATAGCTGTAAACATCTTAGTCCCATACCCATCTCAAAACCAAGTTAGAAAAGCACATGATAATAAGCATATGAAATTTAAAGAGAGAATAGTCCACAACAATCAATAACATATACTCACATTGAACTGAAAAAAGTTATATACGAAGAAGATAGCTCACAAAATTAATAACAGTTAAATTTTGTATTAAGTCAATCATGATAACGCCCCGAACTTAGTTACAAGATAACTTGCTTATCAAGTCTGAGCCCCCTCCTTTGGCTCTTGTAACAAATATTCATTTATAGGAATTGGGTGTCATTATTGGTGTTCCAACCTTTCCATGACCTTTCACTTACCTTCTTAGACATTTCAACTTTCCAATCTAGAATTTGACTCTTCGACTCAATATTACAAATTAAAAATTAAGCTCAATTAAATTTTTTGAATACAATTACAAAGATGAAACATTTTCCACCTAGATCACATAAATAAAATATATATATATATTATTAAGAAACCCATGTTTCTCCATAGAATCTATTACATGTTCGTGGATCACGACTCTATTAACAAACTGAATTGCATGAACAATGGTGTTCTTTCATTAATAATTTCAAAGACTTTTTCTTGGAATTGCACCAATATGAGATTTGCATTCTAAGCTAAACTCAAAAGGGTGTTGGAGCATGGAAATAACTCATCCTTTATTTTTGACTTATTGGTATGAGAATTTGAGCATGAGATCTTTGCAAGTATATATTTTATCGATTAAAGGGTTTGGTTCCAATGGACCAATTCATGCACTGGGGTCAAATCCTAAAAAATAGGGAATTTTCCACCATAGGAAAATTTCTCCAAGAGACCAAGGGACCAATTGATGCACCAAGGTGAAATCATAAAAATAGGGAATTCACCACCAAATGGAAATCACTCCAAGGGACCAATTGATGCACTTAGGGTGAGATCCTTGATGTAATATTGGATATTGGTGGAGCTTTTTGCTTTAATGATAGATTGGATGTTTTCACATGTTGATGGATCATTTAATCCTACAAAATTGTTATGGAAGATGTGATGTTTTGTTGGGTTGTCAATTCTATTGAAGGTTTTCCTACTTGGTCCTTATCTCTTATAATATCAGGTTATGGTTGTTCCTTCACTATTAGGGTTGCACATTATTTATTGGCTTTAAATACATTGGTTGTGATGGTGCATCTATTGTTAGAGATCTCACTCACTATCATATAAACTAAAAATCTACGTGGAATACTCATGGAACATCAATGCATGGCTTGACTACGTTTTCTCCATAATATTTTAAACCATCTTTGTTTGTATTCCTTGACTCCATAACCCTTTGGATTGGAATTGGTCTTTATCCACCATCCCCTTTACTTCTATGGTTCATCTTGTTATCACTGAGATTCACCCTCAGATTGCCGGAGGATAAGCCCAGTACCCATCAGAGTTTAGGTGGATGTTGGTTTTATATAGATGGAGGTCAATGGACAAAACTCAAAATCATGAATGATGTTCAACACATAACTGGACAAGAAATGCACAGGGAAGTGAGGGCCACATTAAAGAGAGAGCAGAGGGAAGATTAAAGAGAGAGCAGAGGGAAGATTTAGTGAGGAAAGTTATTGGAACATTGTTATTAAAAGCTACATGTTCTTGACAAAAGATCAAACAAGAGTAGATGCTAGCCAAAATACCAATCATTGGAGTGAGCGTGTTTTTTTCTTTTGGAAAAAGCTAATAAGTGATTAGATATTGGAACACCCACATACTAGTTCTTTCTAAAACTCATTATGATGATTGAGGGACTTACAGTGATTTTAACAAGGTTACACTAATTTAACAAGGTGAAACTACTCTCATGAGTGTATATATAATCTTACACTAATTTAACAAGGTGAAACTACTCTCATGAGTGTATATATAATCTGTTCCAAAATCGAAAAAACTAAAGGTATATAACATGTTCCAAATTTCAAAAGGTTACACTAATTTAACAAGGTGAAACTACTCTCATGAGTGTATATATACTCTGTTCCAAACCTGAGAAAAAAAAATCAAAGTGTATATATATATATAAATATTCCAAATTTTAGTGTTGTTAATGGAATGTATATATATAACATGTTCCAAACCCTAGTGTTGCTAATGGAATGTAAATGTATCAGGATCCATCTTCACGACAAAAAAAAGTGCGACTATAATTGAAAAGAAAAGCTGATATAAATACTACCGAACTAAGTCAACAACTCTTTATATGGTATTGTCTAAACATTCTATTGAACTTTTTCATTAGAATCCGATAATATTGGTGAAATCACCATTTTCTATTATTTAAATTACATTTTAAAATAAAAAAAAAAAAAAAAAAAAAAAAAAAAAAAAAAAAAAAAAAAAAAAACTCAAATATAAAATTCCAATAACCAATAAAAACTCCAAAAATTATATTCCCTCAAATTTGTTGCATGTTCCGTAGGGTATTGGTTCCTCGCACCACTACCATCTGATTTGGAAAAGGGAAACATCTGCATATAACCAAGTGTAAACCACTTTCAGCAGAAGTCCGGTCTTATTTACGTACTATTTTAATCAAAATGGTTATGCACGGAACATAAATCGATCTCTTTAACCGTTTCACCTATGCATAATTCTACCTGATGTGAGGCCTTTAGCTATTAATGCTGATTTATTTAAAATTTTGAAATGACGTTGTATTTGGGTAATAAAAAGAAATTGATAATAATAATGATTAAATTACATGGTATTTTATGTTTTTCTTATTTTGCCTATAAATATGACAAACATAATTTTTTATTATTATTTCAATATTTCCAAATTAATGAAATAATAAATAAAGGATTTTATAATATATCAAAAATATTATTTTAAAATTAAAATGTTGAATCTTTGAAAATTGATTCAAAAATTTTACGATGTAGGTATAAGTAGTAGTTTGCCTACCATGTAAAGGGTTTTGGGTAATTTTTTTTGATTTTGCCCAAAATCTGATAATGAATAATTGATTGAGATTTGAGTGGCTAAGTTTGTATAACCCTAATGCCCTAAAAAAATTTCATCAAACTAAATCCATTTATTCATTCAAAATACAATTTAAACAACATAAATAACATTTTTATTCAAATTAAATTAAACTCACTGTAAACCTATCAAATTATATATTAAAATGCCAAACAACGAAATGGCTTATGAAAACAGCACATGAGGAAAGTGATTGTTGGAACGGAAGAATGGCTATCTCAACATTGAAATTATGGAACGAAAAAGCTACTCTGAGCCTTTGGTTACTGGGACTGTGGTTTGCAATCCATATTTCTTATTTACTGCTACTACGTCCATCCTGCAAGAATTTGCGATACCATTCCCCAGAAAGCTTTGGGGAGCGTCGCAGTTCGTCCGTGAAATCCACGTAGTAAAGGCCAAACATGGAGGTGTATCCATATATCCATTCAAAGTTATCCAGCACCGACCATACGAAGTATCCACGCACATTGGCTCCGCCTCTGCAATTCATTCCATTTCACTTGTTATTCAAATATTCGTTTCATGTATTCATAAACACAAGACAGTATCACATACCTCATTGCTTTTTTCAGGTAATGGAGAGTACTCTCTAGGTAATCCACTCGAAACGTATCATTCCATATCTCTGAAAGGGAGATGCTGCCATTCCTGGCGTTACCAAACCCTGACACCACCAAATATGATGGCTTCAATGAGAAACGCAGAGACTAGTGCAAAACACAAGACTCGATTGAAGTGTAAATTTCGTAAAACCGCTGGTTTAGAAAAGAATTACAGACCGACCGTTTTCAGTTATGAAGATGGTTGGGTTAGAGTATCGCCTCTTGAGATAATCCACCATTTCCCTCACCCCATAGGGTACCCCATACATGAAGGGCGGCCACATCTGCAATGGATATAACATGAGTCTCTTTCAGGCCACCCAGTCGAATCACAAAAAAATGTAAAACAATCCAGCTGCTTATACACACCTGTGGTCCGATGGGAATGCCGTTTCTTTCCCCTGATAACAAATTCTAACATCATATTAATATCATTTACAAGTTATGACCCCTCCGAAAAAACAAGTAAAATGCATCAATTAATTTTGATTAAAACCTGTAGTGATGGCCAAAGAGTCCCAACTGTAACGCCTGTAAGAGTAATTTAAATAATAGGAAGCATCAGCGCCGTAGCTTGTGCAGTAGTAATTGACACCAATGAAATCATAAGAGCCACGCAATTTTTCGCGCAAGTCTGATGTGATGGTGGGCAATCGTGTACCCACCAATTCTTGCATTATGGCCGGGTATTTTCCAAATACGATTGGATCCAGATACCTGCAGAGGACCATTTACTATCAATATATAATAAACTTTTAGGTTAAAGATTCTACGAAATAAATATTTTTTCTGATATTTCACTAAAATTTGGGAAATTGTTGAATTTATAAATTTAAGTGACTATTTCTGTAAACTACATTTTAGGAGTTTTTCAGTATAGTAAATCCATTTTTATATTCAAAATGAATTATGAACAATAAAAAATAAACATTTAGCAATTATATCTTCAAATTCCAACTAAAAAATCATTTCCTAAAACAGCTAACCAACTTCTATAAAAAGCTTTCAAAAGTTACAGTTTCAAAAGTTGCAGTGTCTAAGTGTTCCACAAACTTTTCAAAGAGTTTGAGGGTGCGCTGTTAAGATGACTTTGTTGGGCTATTAAGATTTAAGTTCAAAATATAGGTTATTATTTAGTCTTAAAATTATAAACAAACTTTTGATTAATTTATTTATAATTTGAAAATTTAATTAATTTAAAAAAAATTATTTTTATTTTTATTTATAATTACCAAACAACAACTGTGTTCTCATATATAAAATGTTATCCTCTCAATCCATATGACCAAAAACGAAAATTTAAAAATAAATGAAAAACAAATTAAAAACTGAACCTATAGTAATTTAACAGTGAACAAAACTTTAAAAAATCAAAAAATGAGTAAAACTATTCAAACTTAACCTGCCCTAGTATCTCAGAGAATGGGAATGGGAATATCGTATTCATGCACCTATAAAATAGCAGCATATAAAAAAAAAACCAAGGATAAAATATGGTCACTTAAAAAAAAAATTACTAACAATAATAAAAATTAATAAAAAAAAAAAAACTAAACCTATAATTTATTTCACCTACCTTGCCAATAGGGTCATAAAACTAAACCCAATTTGTATCAAATCTAATTTGACCAATCTTTTCACCAAGCACTATAATCTATGTCCATTTCACCCTTTACTCATCTATAACTATTTCATCTTCTACTTCATTTTATTATGAGAGAATGTATAATTATTACATTTCAACATCATCTTCAACCTCCCTACTGAAAATGCTTGACTTTAGACAAGTTAGTAAATATAAACAGAAAAGTTTTGAGTGACATCTATCTAACACGATCATCTTACCAACCCATACAGAAGTCAAATTTTTTTTTTGAATGCCAGCGATTTAACACCATCATCTTACCAGCCAATAGAAAAGTCCAAAAGCCTCTGAACAGCTGAAATGTCTTCTGAATTGTTTAGTAGTGGTTCATACCATGTGCATGACATCACAATTCCAATGAAGCCCTGTTGATGAGGCTGTGGTTGCACACAGTACAATATGTCGTATTACAGACAACTACAGAGAATTGCACCGTCACACCAAGCTATGTTAATTACAATTGTATCTATCTATACCTGGTATCCTTTCCTGTACAGGTGGACAGCTGAAGCGTGGGCGCGCAGTATATTGTGCGCAGCGATATATGGCTCAGTGGAAGAGTTGTCCGCCCAGCAAACCCCAAAGACTGTTGAGCATCTCCTTAGAGGATATTCACTCGTAACATACCCTTCCGGTATGAATCAATTGGGTACATTAAAAGTGCTCCAATATTTCACTCGCCCACCAAAGTTTCCGAAACATGCCTCTGCATACGCAGTAAAATCATCCCTGCAGAGCCACAACAACGGTGATTAATTCACATGGATAATCTCCCCCTCGTATTTTGAATCATGAGAGCTAATGGATGAACAGGAATTCGTATTACACAATATTTGGACTGAGCCAGCCCCCGTATAGATCCTCCAGGGCTTGTGGAATATCGTAGTGACACAGAGTAACAAAAGGCTGGATCCCTGTAAATTTATACACACTTTTCTGTCATTGTATATGCATAGTGGCATTCTAATCAAATCTAAACACGTTAAAGTGAGTATTTTTAAATAAAATTAAAATGAGTAGAAAGGAATGAATGGGATAAGTAAGATTGATGAATATTAATACCTCGGGCAAGCAGCGAGTCGATGAGTTCATTGTAGTACTTCACTCCGCCGAGATTGATTTCTCCACGGCCCTCTGACGAAGAAATTTATAAAACAAAGTTAGCAGCAGTATGATTTCCGATTTTGGCTGCGTCAGATTGAGATCATCATTTCCAAATGAACAATTCCATCAATTCCCACCAGGAAAAATGCGTGCCCAAGATATGGAGAAGCGGTAAGAATCCACTCCAAGTTCGGCCATTAATTCCACATCCTCCTACAATATCATAAGAAGAAGAAATGTTTTTTCAAAAATCAAACGAATCTCGGAGTCGAGTGCAATATACAGAGACGATACATACTTTATAGCGGTGATACTCGTCCTCTGCTACGTCTCCGTTCTTTCCATCGGCAATTCTTCCTGCGCCTCCAAATACAAAATAAACAGAGTGAAATTTGACTTTAAATCTGAAGGTAAGATTGAAATAATTACCTGGTATATGCGAGAACACGTCCCAGTTGCTAAGGCGTTTTCCATCGTCCAGATATCCTCCCTCAAACTGAAGTTTGAAAGAAATAATAAAGATCATTAATGGCGTTCGATCAAGGGATGGAGACAAGATATTGTAGGTGAGTCTACCTGATAGGCGGAAGAAGCGACGCCGAAAATAAAATCTGATGGGAAGTCCCTCCTGCTCAACTCAGTTTTCCCGACAGATGATCCCAGCGCTGGCTTTAAGAAGCAGGAAAACAACAGTACCACCATTATCCTCGCATTGGCACCAACTTCATCTTCATTTTCTTTTCATGGAATTGAACAACACAACAAAGTCTTGCAGGTTCGGATTGTGCTGAGAGGTGCGATGATCTTTAATTCTAATACTGTGGCACTGTAGTTGTGGTTGAATCTGCTTAAAATTTACTCCACTGCACTCATAACGTGGTCACAATTCTTGTCGCAACTACTTGTTGGCGTTGAAAGATCCGTGAGATGTCAATTCGGAAAAAGTTGCTTATTATGTGATAAGATAATTTGGTTGACATTTAATGTATTCATAACATAACGATGATTTTTGAAAGTTGTGTTTTATTTTTATTTAAAAAAAAAGAAAAAAAAAAAAAAAAAAAGATGGATAATAATATGGTTTTTGAAAGTTAATATACCAGGCCTATGGTTTTTGAAAGTTGTTTTTGAAAAATTAGTATTATGTTAATTTTGGAAAAGTTTGTAAACCTAAAATAAATAAAATACCATAATTTTATTAATATTCTTAGCATATTTATAATGAGAAAGTTGTAGTTTTTGAAAAATCAGTGTTATAAAAGGTTGTACAATTTGATAGAAGTAAAGGAATAAGATATTTTTATTAATATTTAAGAAATATAAAAATAAATTTATAATATTAAAATATATTTAGTCAAAATTTATAAATTTAATAAGATTATATTTTTTTAGAAAAAAATAATTTATTAGTATTTTAAAAACATCATAAAATATAAAAACATAAAAATATGTTTTAGTAAAAAAATTAGAGATCATATATTAATGTATCAAAAGTATGGTGTCTAATTTTAATGGAAAATAATTATAATTTTGATAACAAAATTTTGTAATTTCAATAAAAAAAAATTGATTTTTTAATATGGATTTTTAGACTTCATTTTAGTGAAAACAATTTTATTCAACATTTTCAACAACCAAAATTTGTAGTTTTTAATATCCATCAAAATGTTTATAAAATTGATTAAAAATAAACTATTTTTGTTAAAAAATAAGCATGTTTTAATTGGTTTAAGGATTGTTTGAGATTGGGGATAGGTTGAGAGATTTTCAAAACTCTAAAGGACATGACATATTGGAAAAAGATAATGTGTATAAGGAGTGACTATGCTCATAAAACTTTGAGTCTAGAAACTATTTCTATACTTAATATTTTATTGAAATAATTATTTGAAACTTCAAAGAAACTCATTTAGATAATCTTTTAGTCTATGCTTAAATGTGTCACCCTATTATATCTTTGGGTGTTGTTATGGTTACAATGTTGATATGAAATTTTCTGCTCTATATCATCACAATGCTGATATGAAATTTGTAGCTCTAACTAGCAAAGAAAGAAAGTATTGGATTATAATTTCAGCAAAATGGTAAAATCATTGTTTGGAAGATGAAACTATATTTGGAGACAAAAAAATCCTTTAGGATAAATACCTTAATATGAATAATTTTCCAAATTGTATAATAAAATTCATGATTTGAATGAGAAGAAAGATAAAAGATAAAAAGAAATAATTCTAATATGTATTAGAAATTATATGCCTAAAACTTTTACTTATAAAACTATACAAAATACTTAACTTTTTACTAAATTTATTATATGAAATTTAAAACAAAAATAAACAATAATTATCTAAAATAAAATTCAGGGTTAGAAAAAAAAAATCCCTATCATATGATAAACTAAACTATACTCCTTCAACTTTATCCATAAAACTATATGGAATACTTAAATTTCTACGGAATTAACTACTTAGAAACTTTTGTTAAAGGTTATGCAATCCAGCTGCACGTGGAAGATTTTATGAGTGGTAATACAGACAATTTAGGTAACAAGTATGCGGAATTATGTAATTGTTAAAGTTTATGTCATGTTTTCATTTGATGTGATGCACATATTTTGCTGGCCACTTGTCCGCACTGTGTAAAATAAAATCCGGTAATTTCAGTTGAATTGATGCGTTTGGAAGCATGGTGGAACCACGGAACTGTGATGGTTCGAGGTAGGGATAGCTTAAAAACCACAAATTCTCAAAAAGACACAAATAAGGTGAATTCCAATGTTTAGCCCTAAGTACCAAGTAATAAAAGCACCGGCGAAATCTATAGAGATCATTGGATCTTGTGGTATTCAACGATATTTTGCATAAGAATAAATGTTATGTCATAGTGTATAGAGGGATGATTGACAGCAATATCTAGCTGCTCAGCAACATTGAATGTTGGGGCAAGTGGAGTATCGGACGGCTGATAATCCACTTACCCCAACATTCAATGTTGTGTGGTAGGTTGGATATTGGCTGTTTTTTATGGCCCACCTTGCATAATAATTTTCAATGTTGCAATAGGTGTATATACATTATTAGATCTTAATATACGCACCTTGTTACAGTTGTTTTACATGGTATTTAGTGTTCACCATCTTGTATTAGGTTATTTTATTATTTATTCATGACATAAGAGTAATTTTATTAGGTCATTTTGTCATCAACTATGAGATCCTATTTATGTGTATGTGGTTGAGAGATTTTCTCATGAATTTGTTATGTTGTTGAGGAAAATTTCTTGTATAAATATGTGCTTAAGTGATTAATAAAATACATATATAATTGTTTTGTGCATGTTTGTTTGATAAGTTGGAATCAAAGCTAGAAGCTATGGGTGTAACTCCCTCGCGGGAGTGTCTAAGAATGTGTGAGAGTGGAGTGTTTTTTGAGTGTGTTTATTTTGTGAGTGAGTTTCTGCATGTAAAGAAGTATGTGTGGAAGAGTGTGGAGCGCAACGTGGAGAAAACTGAAAATCTTCACTGAGAGTTGATGCCTGTGTGGAGTGACGACAATGAAAAAAAAAGAATGAAACATTGCACTATAAAAGTGCAAAATTGCAATCCCCCCACTCTATGGGGGTGGCTCTCCCTTACTCGAGAGTTGTGCTTGCAGGGTGTGCGATTTCTCCAGCAATTATAGTGGCAACAAACAAGCTTGATCTTGGGTGGCATCTAGAAAAGGCTTGCCAAGCTATCGATTATGTTGATATATATATATAAAATAATTATGTTAATACAATGCGACATGGATGGAAAAGGAAATTGCAACTTGAGGTTTTAGATGGCACTTTGTAGACATGTGACATTCCTCCAAACTAGCTAGGATAAGATGTAAATAAAAAAACAAACAAAATCAAATTTTAAGGATGTCGAAGACCATAATATTCCTAAGCATGAAGGAATTAAAGTTATGTAGTTATGTCAAGTCATCGACATAAATACTACTAATTCATATTCATGTAGTTGTATTTTTTTGTCCCTAGACTAAATTGGTCATTTAAGTTAGCCATTTTTTGTTGTGTTACTTAAAATTGCTCAACTTTGGTAGTATAAGACTGTCATGACTAGCTTGTTTGGTCACGTAGTCACTAATTACTCATTTTGTACTACTGAATCCTGTGACATACTATTGCACCAAGAGATTTTGATTAATAACATGTGGGATCTGACTAAGCAGATCTTTAAATATTTTGTCATACTCATGCACTGTTGCTACTAGACTTTGTTTAATTTCTTTAAGTTTATGTGTTGCCAGGTGCCTGACGTCTTGAGACTTAAAGAACATGTGGAAGTTGTTATTAATTTATGCTTTCAACTGTATTTTATTTTTTGTAAAATTCATTAACCGAGTGAGTGCATTGACTTGTATAGATGTGTCAAACTATGCCATCTACTTATCTTCACTTGTCATGTTGGCGACGTCCCAAATTTTTTCACAAATGAACCAATGTAGTTTGAGATCTTCATCTCCCTCATAAACATGCATGTGATTTAGACCCATCTTGTCTTTATTTGGAGGCTTAGGACTTGGAACAATGGAGAGAGTTTGTGATTGTCGGTTATCAAGGAAGTCGATTGGGAGGTCAGTCGTACTTTGACTTGGATAGTCGATTGTTGAGAGATCGAATCAACTAAAAAAATCGGTTGTTGAACTTTAGTCGGATTGTACTTTGGTATTATTTCGACTTCTTTGTTTGTTGCAATTATTACATCTGTCTGGAAACTCTTGTCTATATATGATCCAGGTGGATATCGGTGGCCACCCACCTTCTCCAACTGGCCCAAAACATGTTTCTGGCAATTTTGGTAATTTGCTATTTTTAGCAGTTTTTAACTTCCGGGGCCATTTTGAGGCCTTAAACGACGTTTTTTTGGGAAAACGGGGAGCAACATGGATCGTATATCAATGTTGCTCCAGCCAAAAGTTGTAGTTCTCGGATAGATCTTTCCAACGAGCTATCATACGCCTAAAACGGAGATCGTATGCAAAAGTTACGACCCCGGGAAGTT